>JAEMON010000002.1:38336689-38354739 GCA_030264115.1 Lygus lineolaris | reverse complement strand
TTAGCAATATTAGTTTATAACTTAGCGTAATGAATCAGCTTTCCTTAACAACAATGGCTCACGGATCATGAGATGTTGTGATAAAATGAGAGCATTCCGAACAGTGGCGAACGATTTTCCTGCTATGAAAACTAAGGGAGTTACACTTCGCTAGCAACGCATTGGTTGTACGTGAAAATCAATAGAAAATTTCAAAAACCGTAGTATTTTTTTAGTAGAAATTTTCGTACTCACGTAGCCCAGCCAATAGACATATCCATGTCAAAAAGCTGTCCTCCGTATGAAAGGAATACGTACTACTCAACAACAAGATTACGCTGTACTTCCTAACAACCGAACGTAGAAAGCTATGTATTCGTGCGAGAAATAAAACAAATGTCCTCCGAAATCAAAATTGCCACTTACTTTTTACGTGAGGGAGAAGCTTTCTGACCAATTTTGGTTCCATGTCTGTCTGTGGTCAATTCCTTGTCCCGAGCAAAACTACATGAAGTTATGGTCCGATTTTGATGGCATTTTTAAGGATTGTGTGGGTTAGCTCCTAGACGGTACCACATTTTTCATCGCCGCGGCGAAAAAAACGATATGATTTAAGTTTCGCCACGGAGCGCCGTCGGAAATTAGTAGCGTGTACGCTTGCGCGAACGTGAATTTCAATTTCCCTAAACAACACTGTTTTTCAGTTACTAAAGGATTTTCGCTCAAATTCAAAGGATTTGGGGGTTGCCTAGAAGATGATTAGGTACCTATTGAATTTCGTGATAATTGGATCAGTAATAGCTACTGCGCATTTTCAACCTAGTAACCGTGTACATTACATAAATATAGCCATAACTCCGTAACTGCTCGACCGATTTCGGTCAAATTCTCACCATCTACTAGGTAACTGATTTTCTACGTCCTTGTTGGTTCCAGGTCTCCCGACTTCATGCCAGCATTGTAAGCTCTCTGAAGTCGACGTCAGACGTACCTACCTACCTACCTGAAGAAATGATGACGGTCTGGTGTAAGAATACTTATATGTATCTAATAACGAATTTATTATTACCTGTAAGGTTTCGTCTCTTCTTGGACGACCCCTGGAAGTTTCATCGCCTCCCCGACGTCCGCCCTGCTCGACTCCCTCGTAGTTGGGCACCGGAGTTCGAGACTTGACGAGGTTCGAACTCGGGTTGACTTCCCCACGGGACGGATGCCCTGCAGAGCTGGCGTCGTAGATCAAATCCATTATAACTTCTCAACTGTTCTCATTACAGGAACTGAGCTTGAAATAATAATTTACACTACACTTATGGTATAAGTGATATATCGTCTAACCAAACACAAAAGGATTATGATAATCAAATTGGAACTGCACTGCAACAGCAACTGGCATACGATTCATAGAATACTGATACTACCGTATAGAAGCCGCGCTCAACGTTAAAAACTTAAGTCCAAAACGGTAGCGCTCCAAGCGGTGAGGGGGCCCAAGCTCAAAGTGGGCTACAGGTTCCCCCATTGAAGTGCGGGGCCCCTGATACGATTCTTCTTCTTCTATTTCCAATTTTGCTGTCCTGGTTGCAGCCATACCGGACATAGGTGGTTGGCATAAGATTGATGTTATGTTGACTTCTTCTTCTAGTTTAATTGTCTTGGCCACAACCATGCCGAACAAAGATAGTGTTGATCAGTCAGCCTGATGATCTTGTTGATGATGAGTCATGATGGCCTTGAGTAATTGATGGTCTTGAGGATAGGTAGTACTTACGTTATACGATGTGAATAATAATTTTAAGTATTTCACTCAGAGAAAACTGGAAGAAACCTATGAAAAACCAGGTTTTCATCGGTTTCTTCCAGCTGTCTCTGGATGGAATACACTTCAAATTATGATTTACACCATAAAGTATGTAATCTCGATTGCATTACACACGTAAATCGGTAAATTTTCAAAATTACAAACGTGAAAAATAATAAAAAACATTTTGAGCTGCGTCGGGGCATGTTTGAGGCGCTTCCCAAGCTGGCCGTCCCACGCACCCTTAATGACGGGCACTAGTTTCGTATAAGGTAGTACGGCGTTGTTTAGATCAGGGAGTAGTTTGATAAGGATGTGGATAGGGTCGGAAATGCAAGTGAGATAGGGGTAAGTAAAAGTAAGTGTGGGAATGCAAGTGGGATTTAAAGGCGACAATTAGGCTACATTCTTGGATAAATTCATAAACTCTTCTTAGAGTTTGTAAGTTGACTTTGTTTTGTAAAAGGCTGAGAATGGTACTGTGCTGAATGCCACCATAATTGAAAAATTGTGATCTCTAGGGGCTGATTCTTTGCCCTCCTCTCTGTACCATGGGAGTGCTGTTGGTAGGGGCATTATGGTCCTAGTCCAATCTCCACCAGTTGAGCATTGTTCATTGTGGACTCTAACCGAATCTTCATTCATTCTTCTCTTAACACCTTCGGTACGGGAGCCCAAATTGTGTCAACCCTACCACCCTGAACCAAAAAATGATGAAAATGGTCTCACTCGAAATATGCATATTTTTTAGTTCAAAATTCGGCATGAGCTCCTGTGTATACTGGGTGACAGCCATGGTCGTATTGAATAGATCGTGAAGAGAAAGGGGCTTCCAAGCGATCGGGTGGGGAACTACGACTCCCCCTCAGGGACATGTGGGGAGGGAGATGGCCGCTCATCAAGCTCCCTCCTGCTCAATGTGAAGGCTTGGAGGGGCGCTTAAGCTCCCCTCTGCACTGAAGGTGTTAAATGAAAGTACAAGATCGCCAAATGACACTGTGGCGTATTTATTGCAAATAACCACAATCAAGAGAGTCCTTCATAAAATCCTACTCAGAAGAAAGAAGAGGAAAAATGAGGCGAGAATGGATACAGAAGAAACACCATCAGGAAGAAGAAACTTTCTCATAAAACCCTACCAATTCATGAAGAATGTGAGGGAAGCCTTCTGAGGAGAATAATAGGTACTCAGTAGAGAGCCACTCGAGGAAAGAGAAATAACGTATCTCAAAGGAAGCATCCAAATGTCCTGCTTGTAAGACTTCCGCGACGTAGACGAATCTCTCCACGTAGCAGCGATTTTCAGGAGTAGCTAAATTCTCTGCCACGAAATAAGGTACTTATTACTCGCCTTATTTATATATTTTGTCAGGACTAGAGCAGAAGGTCTCAAGTCCTTCCTAAGAAAGCTGTGATATATTATTTATTCTTATTTATAGAAAAGTTGTGAAATTCAGGGAGTTCTATGATATTTTCAGATTTCTAGCAGTTAGGGAAACTATTTCAAGAACATTGTATGAATTCTTCTTCTTGATTCTTTACATAGTTTGTAGGAATTTCATGTAATTCTCCTCTTGCAAGTTTTTTTTAAACGAAATATGACTTGTTCTGTATTGTAACGTTTCTCAATTTTGTAAATATTTCATCTCAGTCATTTAATTATAAGAAATCAGAACCATTGATTTATTTCTCTTCTGCTAATGTCTGTAAATATCTTTCTTCAATATTAGATTGATAAGATAGGTAGGACGCTTCCACGGAACTAATCTAGTCACCACATACCATACCGGTTCCGAGGGCCTAAGTGCCGAAATCTCGAAAAATGAGATCTTCGTGGATTCTCTATCTGTGCCAACGGTAATACATCGACAAAAGAACAGTTTTCTTTCAGTTTGTAAAGTGGCGGCCAAAATTGGGATTTACCCGCTACAAATTGCTTTCCCTTGACTTAGGACCTCTCAATTTTCTTACTGCTCGGCTTGTGGATGGCGGATTCATCTCCACTTTGGAATACGCACTGAACGTGTTAAAACGTCCATACCTTTTTTTGTTTAAAATAGCTCTAAATCCCTGCCCGTAACCCGCATACCACCCAAAGTACTTAGGTAGGTACTACTCATGTTTCTAAAATTGAGTGTTCTCACTTTTGAATTTTGAGTTTTCACTCGGTAGGTAAACGATGATGGCGGTGGTGAGGGCTAATGAATACACACCATTTTTCAATGTTACAATTATAATTTGTTATGAAATCTACATGACAATTTAATGCAATTTTTCAAATTATCGCTGAATTACAATTTTTTCGAAGTCTTGCCGAATTGCCCTTAACTTAAATTTTGTCCATGTGCCGAATGTTGGGCCGTTTCTCTGCTCAATATTAGAAAGGATGAAATGCAGGGAGGTGTAAGTAAAGTTCCTTGTTTCTCACTGACAGTTCCTTGATGAAATTTAACAATATAATTGTTGAAAAATGACCCAATCAGAAACAATATTATGTCGGTGACGCTGACCATACATCGCACAGAGATCAAATGTAAAACCACCAAACTATTCATAGTCGTACCTACTTCAAGTTAACGACTGTAGGTATTTTATTTGATATACCTCGCTAGAGAGCCAATCAGAATCAATTCTTGAATTGGTTGTATAGTTACTTCAATAAAGCAAAATGATGTTTGGCTGTCCAGGAATCTATAACAATTCATCATGTTAATCAGGACAAACTGAGTAAAAAGTTCGAAAAGACCCCTTCGTTTCCTATTCAAATTTTTACACAACCATCCACCAATTCCAACAACCATTAACGTTACACTCTAGATGCTTTCTTTAACAATGATTTACTAAAAAATAAAATTGAAAACAATTATAATGAGTCTACGAGCTGTGACTGTAAGCCACTATTTGGGCTATTATTCAACTGAAATGGCCTGTCTTCAGTCAAACTAAATATGAGGGCTCGTGAGCCGAGAAGAGACATAACAAGGAATGATTTATCAAATTCACACTTCAACACCAAGTGGAAAACAAGAAAACAAAGGTAGTCATATCTTAAAAAAATTGAGCAGGCAACTATAATGAAAGAGGAACTTCAAAAATAATATCTATAGATTTTTATAGGAATTATAAAGCGCAATATAAATAGTAAGACCAATCAAATAAGCAAATTTTATCTTTCAGAAATATACTTTGAACAAACGGTAAAATCCCCAGGCTTTCCTTCTTTCGTAAGATGTCAAACGAAAGTTGTTTAGGTAATAATTCTTCCTCCATTTATTATGTACTAATATAAATAGATTGGGACACGAAATAAATGGGACAAAATAAAATATAAGCTGAATATATCAGTTCGTTAAAATAATACCTACCTACCTATTAAAAAAAAAGAAAAATAAGCCTTTTAGAGTTGAACTGCAGTACACAAATAAACTGAAAAATTATTAAAAAATTAACGAAAGAACTAGAAAAATAAATACGAAAATTGGTGTATTGTTCGAACAGCTACCTACAAAGAAGGCTGTGAATAGTGTACGCAGACTTAACCAAGTATTTTTGTCCGATCATCCGGGAAGGTAATTCAAGACGTTTGCTCCTGGCCGTTCGTTTCTTGAGATTTCATCACGTACGGAAGATCTGGAGGTGACGATAGAGGAGTGATTTCTAATGGTTCGAACTCACCATTATCCATCCTGTAAAGGTAAATTGGCTATCAGAGGGAGAGTATCGCCCATGTGTACCTAACGGCCAATTGGCTTCTTTTCTGCGTCTTTTCTTGCAGTTTTGATTCATAGTTTGCATAAGGTAAATAGTGTACAGAATGGGCTTCAAAGTACAGACGTTCGTCAGAGTGCGGGATTATCGACCTCAGGTTCGGATTCAGCACCCTACAAAAGACTGCACAAATTTTCAACTCCAAAATCCGATTAGTTAAAGGCCGAAGATTCAGAAACTAAACAGCTACTCAAACTTTTGGCGCGTTCTATGCCTGTGACGTCATCAGTCAACGGATACAAAGGTGCATAGAATACCTTCATTGTGTCTTTTTGCACTTTCCTTTTGTCATTCCGCCAGAAGAAATAATAATAATAGTTCCATTCATGCAAGATGAGTTGATGAGCGAATTTTCAAAGAATAATTTTAACCGATTTGGTGGGTGATTCTTATAGAAAATTTTACGCTGATTCCGAGTGTAGCATAATGTTCTTATGTTTATGATGGTAATTTTCACCCAAAACCTCAAAAAACACGTTTTTTTAATCGACATTTGACTATAAATTTTCATAATTTTACCTCTTGAAGTACTCCAAAAATTCAGACCAGCGAACTCATCCTTTCTATTGACATTTTAAAATTTGTTTGGACTTTTTATTTCGATACCTCGGTCGTCGAAAGTGACACCTCGGTTCGATATCGTCTGAAGTGACACACACACACATATATATATACCTTTTCGGAAAGCTCTCACTGAGATCTTTCAGTTGAACGATTAAAATGGAACAGCCGGAATTGCTCATTAAAAAGTTACAGCCCCCCCCCCTTCACTTCAAATAGCGAGGTATGTTTTTTTCTTCATAGAATTGAAATAGTTTCAAATTTTATCGATGCAAGCAGTTACATGTAAATCACTTTAAAAAGGTGCATTTCTCCCAAAAGTTCTTGTAGGTAAGTGGGGAAATCCTTCCTTTTCCTGCTGCCTCTGGTTAATGATGAGTCATGGGACCGGGGAACGTTGACTAGAGGGGGGACTGAACCTGCAGCGCAGGTTGGGGTGAGCTGAGAAATGCACCTTTTTAGGCCCAGTTCCACCACAAAATTGTAACCATGGTTAAAATGAATCATTGATTTACCGAAGCAGAGATTTGAGACGTTGCTTTAGGAAAATGGGTTTCACAAGTGTAATCAACGATTAAGGGCCAGTTTCACCGAAAAACCTTAACCACGATTAAAATTAATCATTGATTTACCGAACCAGAGATTTGAGACGTTGATTTAGGAAAATGGGTTTCCCGAGTGTAACCAAGGATTAAAAAGATTTCACAAAACTTTGTTAAATAAATCGTAGATTCAACTCAAACGTCGATTTGACGGTATCATGGAGGCATTTGCCCGCCGAAATGGAGGCTCTGGCCGAGATTACAACTGATAACGTAGTTTTCAGCAAGGAAGAAGGAGAAGGAAGGTTCACTTAATAGGAAATGGCGTGCTGGAAATCTGCCTTCTATAGTGGCTCCATCTACTGTGGTTATTGGGAACTGAAAATAAGTTCAACCAGCAGTCGCTAGAGTGCTCCGTCAACCTATTACTCTAAGTAGCTTTTCAAATTCACAATTCTGGATTATTATATTATTATCCGTCTATTATTATCACAATTATACTAAAATGTAACAATGAAATGAATTACCTACCTATAATTTCCCTTCTTTCAACATTATTAGGGGTAGGTTCCTAATAACCTGAGCTCAATAATAATGGATAGTTTGTATTATTTTTCCTCGGATATTTCATCATCCTTGGTTATTTTATTAATCATTTGTTAGTTCACTATCATTGAATAACCAAAAGATTGCTTTTAATCAAAAGGAACAGCCAAGACCCTGAATAACTTAGATTCCGATTCCGAAAGGAATCGTCAACATGCAAGTCGGGACCCCTTGTTTCCCATGGCGTCACCGCAAGGCAGACTAGCTCAGGCGGTAAGAGCGTGAGTACATAGCCCCAGCTCCCGATTAGCATGACAGGGATTGTGGGTTCGGACCCCCGCTCCCGCGAGAAATTTTTTCATGGACCATTTAATTCTAGTTCCCGATAACCACATTAGGTAGATGGAGCCACTATAGAAGGCAGATTTCCAGCACGCCATTTTACATTGAGTGAACCTTCCTTCTCCTATGGTTTTCAGTACTCAGTAGTTGTTGGGGGAAGTGTGTTTATCCTCTATCCATTTCTGTTTTCGTGATTGAAATCCCAGAAAGCAGAATAAACCCGGTGCCAATAAAACGCGAACCAAAGTTTGAGGCGAGAAAAAACGAATTTCGGTTGACATTTTCCCAAGTATTACTACATTATGGTCAAGCTGCATGAACGACTATAGAACTTTTTCGTTGATAGGTAAAACTGTTTCCCTCTTGCTTCAGTTCCAAGAAACGATAAAGCTATAAATATTACATTATTATGCCTTTTCACTCGTTAATAGTTAAATATTATAATAAAAATGAACTTATCTGTCACTTGTGTACCTACTCAATCAAAACTCAAGCCTATAGTCCCATTTGTTCGAAGACTGTCAAAACTGTTGATTTTGAAAGACGATATGTACCAGTACCTACCTACCTCGTCACAAACCTATTTCATCGAGTTTCAAATAAATTTGTGTTCTCTTTCTTATCCATAGAATCTCTCATCTCTCTCTTCATATTCGTCACCTTTGTCCTTGAAAACCAACAGAATATTTCCCCTAGGTAAGGTAGGGAAAACTGGCAAGATTTCGGAGTGGTAAATCGTTGATTTAGGGCTCTAACCAGCCAAAATCGGCTGGTTAATTTAAATTGTTGATTCATCTCTTGTGATCGTTGATTTATTTAAAACGACGTTAGTGAAACCCGACATCGTTGTTTAACATCTGAGATCTTTCAATTACTAAACGTTGATTAATAACTTTGGTGAAACGGGCCAATGTGATTTACCTATACCAAACTTAGGTAACCTAAGTAGGTACATAGAATAACACACGTACCTTATGGCAAGGCCAACAGTCGCAGGGCACTGGGCTTTAGCAACGATCGAAGTCAGGCCGTATTCCGCCAAAGATTTATCATCTTCCATAAGGATGTTGTCCTTATTGAACAGTTGTTGATTTTCTGGGGGGACTTTCAAAATGCCTGAAACCACGAGAAAAGGCTAAGTAAGAGCCAATACACACAAGGAAAAACGAGCTGCAATGTTCATCGCCTAGCTAGGTACAACTACTAACTAGGTACCCATTACTGATTGCTAAAATATTCGAGTAATTTCGAGTAACCTGTGTGTATGTGTAGTCTAATTGATTCAACTCGTTCTAGTGGCTTGTGCCCTACGCTTACCTACTTGTGACAAAGCTAACTTCAAAATTACATAGAGCGGACATTTAAAATCAACTTATGTAATCTTTTCATTGTTCCGGGAAGTCGCTACGCTTTAAAAAAATAATAATTCCACTAAGTACCTATTTCATAGAAAGGAGCCCACACAGGGTCCACATTGCGTCATTGAGGTAAGCTGAGAATGTAGCGATCTATCGAGATATTGCAAGTATTCTTACCTTCAATTATTTTCTTCAGTTCGAACACTGATGTATTGTCTTTACAGTCGGTAAAGATGCTAAGCTTTTTCCTTCTCACCATTAAAAACACATCCTAAAACACCAAAAAAATGCGATTAGCCAATACTGCAGTTACGGGCACAAAGGGCTCCTTTCGTGTTATCAACACGCCCTCAAAGGAAACGCACACATTGTTCTACGTTAGAAGTCGAGTAATATAAACTGATTATGATTACTCACCATAGTAATGCTATAAAATTCCCAGTGGGAAAATTTAGAGACGATAACACTGTAAATTTATTCAGATATGAGAAGCGATAAACTAAAACTTTGTAACCCAAATACGAACCTCAAGCAAGATGGCTGACTGACGGTCAGTCATGAAACCTACTTTTGTGGATTGATAACTCGAAACAACTCATACCCTTATTTAAGGATGTTAAGGATTCAACTAGGGATGCAAAATCGGTCGCCAACAATCGATTTTGAACACTGTTAAAATCGATTGCACCAATTAATCGGGTGAAAAAAATCGATTTAAAAAGGATGTCCAAGACTTAAATTGGAAAAAAAATTAGATAATGTTTTGGTAGTTTGGTATTTCAACTATCAAAATTCGGTAGGTTTTATATACCTATTTACCTAACATTCAATTGTCTTTTTTTAACAATAATAATAGACTTTCAATGGGTGCATTAAAAATAAAAATTATAACGTTGAGGTCATTCAAGAATTTAAAAACTTGCTTGTACCGAATTTTGCGGATTTTTTGCAATCTATTTTTGAAGACAAAAAATCGATTTCAAGCTAAAAATCGGAACAATCAATCAATGAAAAAAAATCGAAGATAATCGATTTGCATCCCTGCTTGAGATTGATTCAACATTTTCCCTCCATCCAAAGTAGAACTGTCACGCTCGATTTGACATCTATTCAAGAGGGGTACCTGTGCACTCTGGTGAGCAAATGATCAACTTTGAACTACTCTCTTTTTCTCGATCTGGTGAGCAAATGTTCAATTTCGAACTACTCCCACGTTCTCGATCTTGTGAATCTACACTAATTTGACATAGCTTTTCTGGCTGGAAGGCGGTACGCAGGGTGACATCTATTTGACATCTATTCAAGAGGGGTACCTGTGCAACAGTTCTACATTGAGGTAGGTCAGGTTTTTTGGAGTGCAAAAATGCGAAGTCTAGGCTGCTGATTTTTCTTCCGATCTGCTGAAATCCTCTCGGACTGATGTATGATCTTTTGTTGGGTAGAAGGAATTTTGTAACTACCTGCTAACTAGTACTAGTAACTACTACTATGGAATGGTGTCTGTGGGATAATGAATGGAGAAAATAGCAATAATACCCGTGCTCTGTTTCCTGGGTCCACGAAATGGTGTTCTGGGTAGTCGCCCAATGAAGCAGTTGGCTCCTGCTTGCCATCAACATTTCTTGTTTTGGACATTACGTTAGGTATATAGATCTCACTTGGATCTTCTAGAATAAGAATAAGTGATTGTTGATTACAATAGAGGAGTTGCCATGTAGAACATATGATTCAAAGGGCCTGTCAGAAACACCTGTTGGCGTTCAAGGAAATCAAAGCTTAGAGATTCTTCTTTGATGCCTCAGCCTCATACTGAAGGTGAGAAGCTATGCATTCGTGCCTGAAGCAAAGAAAAAATTGTTGTTCTCCAAAATCAAAATTTTCACTTTCTTTTCTTTGCATTCAAGAGCTTTCTGAACAATTTTGGTTCCGTGTCTGTCTGTAGTCTATTCCTTGTCCCAGGCTAGGTATATGAAATTATGGTCCAATTATGATGACATTTTCAGGGACTGTGCTTGTTAGTCCCTAGACGGTCCCCTATGAATTTCACCCCCGCCGAACAATACGCTAACGTGATATTCCTGAAACGACTGTTTTGTCAGTAAGTTATTAAATAGACCGATTTCGCTAAAATTCGGAGGGTAGTTTGGGTTTGAACCCAAGACCATTGAATTTCGTGACAGATATATATATTTTGCCAAGTAATTAATAGGAACAAAGCTGGAACCTTTCTTCCAATATCGGTGAAATTTTAACTACTTATTCTAACAATTCTGTGAGTCCGTTTTGTATTTTTTATGCCTCAGGTGGTACCACTTCTATAAGTCCATGTTAGCTCTCGGAAGCCACCCAACTTACAACAATTCTTTACAGATGGCAAGACTGAACGTCTGCAGTTGCCGCCATTTTGTTTCTGTTATCATTATTTATTATTGTGTTGGTTATCAAGTTCGAATTTTGTTGTGTTCGTTTGACTTTGGTCATTTCAACCTTCAGCACTTAGGCACGCAAATTAAACTTTATAAATCAAGGAACTTATTATTTTATTGTACTAACTTACTATTCGATGGCAAGTTTAACAGAATCGAACGCTGCAAGCCAGAAAGTTGTGAACTCAGAAGATGAAAGAGTGAAGGCCAGAGCCTTCCTCCGAGAGCGGTTTCTTCGATCCACCTCTGGATTAGTTGGTGAGCTAAAATGATCAATTCTTCGAGTATTCATAAGGCTAGATTACATGATCAGATTTAATACCTCCCTAGATTACTACCGTTCAATTCTGATCGCTTATTACTACCTACACGTCGAAACGACGTACATGCCTCAAAACTTTTCATTTCCGCTGAAATTCTGAGGGGAATTTAAAAAAAATTCTGAGGGGAATCAATCGACCAATAGAATAATCCCATATCAAAACATCGGAACTTTATTTATATTCACTTTTGATACATTTCTTATTATTGTTGAATTACAAAAATATTATTTTTGTGGTTTTCTCGTACCAAGACGAGGATAAATCACAGTATGACTATAAGTCTGAGTACCATTTTAGTACCCACTACTCTATGAACTAACCACAGCGATAAAATGAACCGAAATCTTTTTTCTTCAAATAAAAATATTTTGTCTTACAAATTCACAAATATAATTTCTGAAACCACGAATCTAAACAAAATTCTTGTAGGTTCTAACACTAACCACAGTTGAAATAGGAACTGAAATTTCCTCCTTACACAATACAATTGAATAATATACTAGACAACTAACCAGGGGTAGCATATCTGGAAGTTGAAGCCGCTGTGGCACTCCCTAACCGGAAAATTTGCGAACTGACGAAAAATACACGTCGACTCGACGTAGGGGTAGTAATCTAGGGTTAATACCTCTAGTTGGATACCTGGCATGCCAGAAGGTACAGGTAAATAAATCCCAACTTCCCCATGCCTCTAAAGAGGCAACTCCCACTTCAGCACTTGAGTAGGTATAAAATGGTTATTTTGGTATTAAAATAACCTCAAATACTTTTTATGGGCTGTTATAGATGGGTTCAAAATGTTGTTACTTATGCTTAATTTGAGATCTGTTCTAAGAGAATATAACAAAACTTGGACGAAATGACCTTTTTTTCACGAAATTTCGGCTGAAAAACTATGACTTAGTATTTCGACAGCCACGCTGCGAAATCGCGTGAGAAATTGTTTCTCCAAAAATAAGGTGTTGAGCTTTATTGGTTATTGTGGGCCTTGCGAACACGCTAATAAGGACAGAATTGAACTACCAATCTATCCATTTCTTCTCTATGTCAGTTTGTAATAACCCTCACCCTGTAAGTTTGAAACCTCTCCATCACAGAGCAAAACACTGGATGTTGCCGCGACACAAATGAGAAGGGCAATAAAACGGTTGGTAACATACAGGATTTTACACACACATGGCGTTATCGGTTTTTTTAAAATTACAGGATTTTGCCTCCGCCTTTTTTTCCTTCTCCTGGAAACTATCAGGTTCTGAACTTATAGGCTTTTGCAACGCAGCTATCGATACGGGGGGTCAATATGTCCCGTCTCGCACTTTTGTATTTCATTGGTTTCGGGGTTTAATCGAATAGACATTTTTTTTTAAGACCTGCTTAAACTAAGTAGGTACTCACTCAATAGTTTCTTCGATTAATCTGTTTCGGTCATCCCGAGAAGAACCAAAGGAATACTAGAGGCAATAGAAGAGGATTTCCAGAGAGGGTGCATAGTTATTCGAAGCTACGCTTGCGCGCTGCATGTGCGATATGTATGACCCCGCGATTTTACTACCTATGTAGTACCTATTATGTACTACCCTCTGCATAGATCAGTGACCTGGATGCAGGAAGGCTCAGGCACACCAAGGAGAGGCTGAGGATACTATATGATGGCGTATCAGTACCTCTGCCCCAACTTTCTCTAGACATCGCTGATCATAATTATCTTCTCAATGTATATCAAATCGAACAAAACTGACCACCAATACATTCAAATCCGAAAGGTTAAAAAATTATAACAACAAATCACTGAACAGAGTCCAAAAAAGTGAGACATTATTTTACTCCACGCTAGATTCGAACCCAGTATGGAAGGCAGATTTGATGGCCACTAGGTTTGTTCCAACAAACGTTTTGAAGCTACCTTCAGAGTTGCTATGGCGTAGCCGCGATGTGACGCCTTTTGAAGTTTGGTTGGAAAAGGGGAGCTGGAAAACGAGTTAATCGTTATTGATCCTAGCTGTTACATAGGTAACTTTCTGTCAGAAATTCATCATTGGAAAACCCTTCCAAATCAGAAAAGTTGGGGCTTGTTGGTGCAGCCCCTCAAGGAGCACTTACGCTTGTTGGAACACTGAGTTCTAGACACCAAAAGCTAGCGGGAATGCAATTTTTCAGCCCTCAGAGGTTGGAGCTCCTCCCAGGTGCTTCTAGGACGAGACCACCTAAGCCTTGTTTGGACCACTAAGCTCCACTCGCATATCCTAGAAAGAAATACATACTCCTTTCAACCCATCACACAACAACAGATCATTGAACTGGGGTTTCACCTACATACCAGAGGCCAGACGCACACTTTTGTTGATGAACTAACATGCAGCGGTTGAGCGGAGCTTTGAGTAACTATGCTCCTGCTGTGGGGATCATTTGCTTACTACAATAATCAAACATTGGGACTTCAGATTATAGTTCGGCACTAGGTGGGCATATCTTCTGTAAAACTGTGATTGAGTACACAGGGGGTAGTTGACGCCCTCACCTTATCCTAAGACTAACAGTTTCCTTAATAATTTGTCCTGTAGGTTCTCAGTGTAAGATAACGACAAAGGAGAAGTCAGTAATCACTGCCCACTACCACGGGATGGACATGCACGGACAAGACATATTCGTTAAAAATCTCACTACACCGATGGGACAACTGCGTTACGCTCTTGTGCGCACGATAGATGTCGTCAATATGAACCTCATCAATGCCAACGTTTGTCAAAAATGAAGCAACGAATGCAAAGAAACACACTCCGTGTCACATCAAAAACTACTTCAATTTGACGTTTGCCAGTACGTTGCAATTCCTCAATGCTATCTACTGTCTTGCATTTAAGTACATGAAAACTATCTCTCCATTTATGAATTATTACGCTTAATCGACTCAACGCTATCTTCTGTCTTGCATTTAAGTACTTGAAAACTATCTTTCCATTTATGAATTATTACGCTTTAATCGACTCCACCTTTCTTAATTCATCAATGTTAATATTTTTTTAAGATTAGGACCTATTTTTCTTGTACATTATAAAATAAGTTCCATCGAATTAAAGTTATGACTTCTTGCCTTTATGGAGTCTACCTTGTAGAGTTCCATTTGCTTGTTCCCAATGTCACCTACAGGTACCGCCGCCGCTCCATAAAATCAAAGAAAGCCTTGAAAAAATATGAACAATTTCAAAAAAAGCATTAAATTTAAACAAATAAGAAAACAAAATGTTGACAGAATTTGACATGTTTGTGTTCACTTGAGTTCCTACCTAATTTTTTTTAAATTTTAGAAGACATTTTGGTCATGAAAGAGGACCTTTCTGGAGGCAGCATCCAACCACTCATGTACATTTGCCAGTACCCAGTCTCAGAATCCCTCCAAAGTGGTGACCCCTTTTATCCACCCATAATGGGCAAAATTCACATTTTTAGACTTTGCTGAGGCCTCATTAGATAACTCCACTATATTTGTGTGAATCGGCCAATTTCACCATTTCCGACCATCCTGAAAACGAATCCGTCGAAACAAATTCGAAATTTATTGTAACTCCTTCAGTACTGAACGAACCAATGATCCAAAATATATTACCTGAAATTTTGATGGTAGTTCGGGGTGAGATCTTTCTTAGACCCTGATATGAATTTCATTATTCGTGTTAGAGACTGCGCATGCGCAAACGTGAAAATACGCCGTGCCTCGTAATCCACAGATTACTGTAGACCGTATGTTTCCTTTCGAAATTGCAAGGCTTCGGTGGCATCTCACGAGAAAGATGCAATATGAGGGGTATCTGATGAGCGAAAGCTCTTCCTATTACATCTTGTTAGCACAAGCTGGTACGCAGGCTGCTCACACCACATCACACAACTTGGTACAAACAAACAACTTGGTAACAAATTTGGTACAGGGTCATAAATTCCTAACCATTAATTCTTGATTTTTGGGGTTTCAGTGGGGCCATTTTAGGGATATATGGACATGCCAAATCAGCTCATCATTTTGTAGAAGAGTTCTGGTAGGATTACCAGGTATACTTATGTAAAAAAATCCCACAAAATCACTCGAGTTGCCTATAAAATGCCTGAAAGTGAGTTTTATTTTGATTCACAAATTTTCTCATCAAGCCAAAATAACTTCATGATTGCCAGAAATTTTCGTTCCAACTCTTTTCTCTTTAATTAGGAATTGATCTAACAAGGCAATAAGTAGATATATAAACGGTCTCATTTTATTAACATAATGCAGTGGTTTTCGAATAACAGTATTGTAGCAAAATTAAACCGTAGCAAACAAATAAAGAAGTCCTTTAACGAATTGAACGATTTCGGATCCACCGAGTTTACTTTCGCCGTACACACGATCCACAAAAGTGATAGGTACCTGAAAATAATTACGACGACAGTCAAATTAACGAGTGCATTTCTATAAGGAGATCTGTTATGATAATAGTAATAATAACATGTTTCTTGGAATAGAAAATGGAATGTTTGGGTACTCACTTCTCCTATCGAATAGCCAAGTGCTCTGGCTCTGACAACCATTTCCATTTGGAAAACGTAACCTTTGGAGACACACGAGTCCACGAGTTTTTGCAGAACGTCTTTTTTGTATAGCCTAGAAGATGAGGAAAATGCGTATTTTATTATTTGCGTTCCGGACATCTTTATCATGGCCATAGCATCTGCTTCAACAAACCACGAGTCTCGCCACAGCACAGTAAGCGCTTGAGTAACCCGATGTTGTATTGATAGATGCTACTTTTTGGATAGATCAGGGTTCAAGATGCTCGCTGCGCTCGCTTCTTCTAAATAGCAAAACATCCCACAATCAAAGGGTTAGTTCTGCTAGTGATAAGAATACAATTGTTTACGTACCATACTGGAGAATCTGTCGTAACTAGCAAGTCTAGTACAGGTGGCGAGCGCTTACGATGTAAGGACAACATCATCAACCCGTCAAGAGAGTACTGAAGTCAGTCTGTCAGTGTACCTATTTACATGGTCTGTGTTAAGGGGAAGTGAAGGGGAAGGTGTGTAGAAGGGATTAGAAAGGAACTGGACACGTGGTGGATATGTTATCAAAGTGAAGGGGGTTTATGTTGATTGTCTGTCTTGTCAAGTGAAAGGGGCATTTAGAAGAACTTTTATCTACTTGTGTATCAAATAAGTGGTAATCATCTAGGTACGTAGGTGGCTAGGGTTTACAGACCAGACAATAAACCTAAATCCCCTTCACTTTAGATACCCTAACCACCTACGTATCTAGATGATTACCCTTAGTTGATACTCAAGTAGTTACTACGGATTCTCCAATAAAGTATGTAAACAATCCATCCCACAATCAATCCATTAGTAAAATGTCGCTGATGATACAACAACAGTTGAGATCTGTTACAGATCACTGACATACACAGACAGCGCTAATTGTGCAACGGCGAGACAATACTCAACAAATTGAGCACGTCGTTCACCAAATTTTGTATACATTTCAACCAAGGATCACCCTTTTGCATCCCAAAATCCCTCTGTCCATTTTACATTCAAATAAAACTAATACCAATTATGTTCATTACTAAGGGTTGGATTTAAAACTACCAAAGAACAAGAAAGTGACTTGTTCTACCTCTGAAGTACAACCCTCATCTGTTATTCTATATCACTTGGTTACATATTATGGTGTTCCTAATCACCAAAACATAGATACCTATCCATTGTGTAGACCTTCTACAGATCTGCAACTAAAGTAATGAGCTCCGACAGTGTGCCCAACCAGCGAAAAATTAGCAAGCTACCTTTCCAATTCCTGCCAAAAAAACCGTAGGGATTTCTGTGTAGTAAGTTGGCAGTCCTGCTCATTCCTATTTTCTCATTACCGCCATATTGCTGCTTTTGACCATCTCGTTTTGTCTTTCAATTTCAACAAACGCTTTTCTTTTTAAGTTTTTTCAAAACTTGAGTTTTTTGTTAGTAGGATGCTAATTCACAAGAGGCATTTGCCAGAAGAATGCACTGTCAGAGCTCATTACTTTAGTTGCTGATTTTTAAGTAAACTTACTAAAAAATATTTTACTATTAATTACCTTTATGGCCTTTCGTTTCATGGATATTATACTTGAGAACCAATCAAAATGCCCATTGACTGATGACGTTGGCAGTATTTCCAACCCATTATTTTTCCTCCTATTTTTGGCGAATTTTCGAAGAAAATGAAGCTATTGCAATGGCTTCAAAGTTTTTGTAATGCAAATTTTTGAAAATTTCCTTCATGGAAATCCGTTTTAGACCATTCTAAAACGGTTCCTGAAATTTAACACTTTTCCATATATATGCATATATTTTCCCCTATATTCTACCCTTAGAGAAGACTGACGGTAACGCCAAGCTTCGCG
>JAEMON010000002.1:38309866-38328487 GCA_030264115.1 Lygus lineolaris | reverse complement strand
ATTCCAAAGGTTCATTATTGAAAATAATAAACCAATATTAATCTTCATTACTATTGATTATTTGATCGGTAGAAACACGAATGCAAAACCATTCCGATCAATATTAGACTAGCTAGAAGACCTAGCTACCTACCGGAGATATCTGTAGCTACCTACCTACTGTTCCTCTATCCCCAACGTTATCTAGGCCTTTTCTTTCTGACCTGTAGGACCTTTATTTGAGTTCGTTTCTGCACCAGCTTATCTTGGTTTTTGGTTTCTCAAGTTCCTGTTTCTGATTCATGATAGATCGATAGCTAGAAACATGAAAGAATATAATTCGACCCTTTTTACGTTCGTGTTTTCGATTATTGATTAATCGATCGTCTGAAAGCTAAAAAAACACGTTTTTTGACCCTTATTTTTCAAAATCTGACCCCTTGGAATACTCCAAAAATTCTGGCCAACGAACTCATCCCTCCATTTATGATTGTTGACATTTTGAATTTTTTTTTTTAATTTTTTAGATCGATTTCAGGGTCAGATATCGTGCGGAGTGACACATATATAAATGTTGAAGCCATTGCCATAGCTTAATTTTTCTTCGAAAATTAGCTAAAAGAGAAAACTCCTCATTCTGTGAATCATTTCTATAATATATTGCTTTCGGAGTGTAGGGTTCACATATTCACACTGCCCTGACTTTGATGGCCTCGGCTATGAAGTGCTCGCCAACTTCGATGTCCCGCTTAAGGAAAGGCATCGCCGTCTCCAGGAGACAGCACTCATACGAGGTGAGGTCTGGAACACCGAGGTTCTTCTCGACTCCACAGCAGCCGAGCTGGAGGGGTGTGATGAAGTAGGACACGTCTGAGACGACGTTCGACATGACCATGGCGCATTCAGTCACTCCATCCACACCTGTACCAAATAAAATAGGAGAATAAGAAGAGTAGCCTCCTGCATAGACCTACTGGGTGTCTACATGAAACCCGGAAACTTGAGGGATCGATTCTATTTTTTTATTTTTTTCATTTAAGTTGTACATTGTTCTGTATACAAAATTCGTTAACACAAAACTTAGCAAGAAAAAACAACATTATTGAGAGGCATAGGCCAAAGCCTGGAGCGCCTCACAAGAGTGTTGCAAAACAAATAGCGATAACGAAATTAAATTATAGCTTACTAATGGAACTTACTAAATAATGATAATACATATTTTTTACGAAATGAAAACACTACCTCCCTATACATACATGCTATAAATTATACGTACTGCCTCCACCACACCTATCTTTAGGATCCATTCGAAAATTTTCCTCTTATCTTATGCACATTTCGCGTACATAGGAGTGGGGATTTAAGGGGAGAATCAACCATTCTATGAACTATATAAATCATATACTTAGTGTGGGCTTCGAGTTGTCAATGTTAGGTTGGGCTTCGGTGGAATTACATTGCCAACCAACCTGAAGCGGGTCACATGACCATGCCGATGGTTAACTCGTATAATGTTCGGGATCCTATGGTACACGAGCAGCAAAGATTTTAGAAATAGTTGACGATACAACTAGTTTCCAACAATTCGCTAATGATAGCTAAACTGCTCCTTAAAGAGGTAGAAAATGTACAATATGGCATCAATATTTTAAAAGTCACCTATACCTATAACTCACTTTATAACGCACCTATACCTCACCTACGGTACAGGATGTGTACAGGGGTATTATTGGATGGGTATTCCCATTCCAGGGTTAACCTTAACATTTGTGGTTTGAGTTGTAGGTGAGTTGTAAAGTGAGTTACAAGATTAATACCATAAATGTGTATTACTCATGTATGTACTCGTATGAGTATACACATTATTCTTCCTCTTCTAGGTGCTCAACTATCACACTTATTGCTTTTACTGTAATGAACACAAGATGCTGCGCTTTGATGTTCTGGTTTGTTATAGTTACACGTAACTTGTAGCTACCGCCATATAGGACTTAGCGGGTATGTGTATTTGTGTGTGTGTGTGTGTGTGTGTGTGTGTAGGGGGGTGGGGGTGTACTCGTTATCAATTAGAAGTGTCACTATTCGATTCAGCGTGAAAAATTACGAGGAAAACAATATCTTAAGCACCTTTTTCTATCTTAACCGGTGCATTCAAACTGAAACTTATTACACTCGAGTTGAGATCCTAAGGAAGTTTTTCCTATCAAAAGCCCGGAAAAATAGTGGGTACATACCTATGGTTTCGAAGCAAACTGAAACGTGAAATTAAAGTCGAATTTCGGGAAATCCTCGAAATTTGAACATGTGGCTAAGTTTTGAGCATTTAGAGTCAACTGTAGAGACAGTTAACACAAGCCTTCTTATGGGAAATTTAATGCTCTTTCCAACAATATATTTATTTTGAATCTTACCCTGCAAATTGAAGGAGTGTTGGCTGTTGTAGTCGTATAAGACCGAAGACATGACAAAAATCCTAAATGCGAAGAAACTCAAGAAAGCAAGGGGATGGAAAAAAACTCTAGGAGACACTTTTTGTTGGAAATTAGTTGTAGAATGAATCCTTCAATTTTTCGGAGCTTTAATGTAGACACCCTGTGCATAGAAGTTGCAGGGTTGCAGGGACGGTTTTGGTACCAACCTTTAAGGATCCATTCGATACTACGTGTACCTACGTATATCTACCTATACGTATATCATTCCGCTTTCCTCATAAAAGAGGGCCCTCAAGAGTTCTTCCGAGATTTCGACGATTTAAGGGTTTTCTTTGTCACCAGACGAGGAAGCCTATTTTCGTGCAAGAAGTCAAAAACAATTTTGTATTCCAAAATCCAAGTGTTCACTCGAATTTTGCGATTTCAAGAGTTTGAAAAAATTTTGTTTCGTACTGCGTACTGTGTTTCGTTTTGTGTACTGTGTTCAATTTTTCGTCTCGGTTCCTGGGAAACTTTCCAAATTGTTGTCGGATTTGTATGATATTTTCAGGGATCACCTTTGATTATCTTTACTTTTTTATGGAGGTATTTATGGTGAAAAAGGTATATATAGGTATAGATATTTCCTCTAGGTAATAGAAATTGAGCTGAGGTGGTAGTCCATCTCACCATTCAGTCCTTTCGCAAGTGAGACTGCAAATCGGGCCGCAGCGAAGGCGGCTGACAGGATAGCACTCGATCTCCCGCTCTTTGCCCTCACTACGTCATCCCCCGCAGCCTGGATCGCTCTTGTTATTTTCACTACTTCTTCCTAAATATGCGAAATATCAAGTTAAAGGGTTTATTGTTAATAGTCTACTAACATTGAGGTATGATTTCTTCCTTAATATTTTTTATAAACTGATGAAGTCAGGGGTGTGTCTATTTATTTGTCTTCTTGTTTGTGCAGGCAAAATTGGTCATGCTCATGATGTTTAAACGGCTGGCCGTACTCCGGGTGGTACCATTCGATATTCAAGATTGGAGAAACTACGTAAATATCTAAGATCTTAAAAACCATGTAGTTAGGAACCCGCCAATAAAGGTTTTCGCGCTCAGGGCGATTGTTTAAGATTCCGTTCCCTATTCTACCTTTCCCTTGGATATTATTGACAGTAACGTCTATCGAACCAACAGGTATCTACAAAATTTAATTAATTTTGGTGCACATGTTACGAGGGTGAAGAAATACCGGCTTCTTCGATGAGTAAGGGGCCAAGGGAGTGAAGTACTTCAGTTTTTCCCGTTTTTCTCAGCAGCGGTGTGTCGGAATTTTGCATTTTCGACTTCGAATAAACCTTTGCCGTAAGAAATCTCTAGTACGCATGCGCTTGCTGAAATGCGTCGGCAGCCAACTTGTAATGCCATGCTTCTGGATAGGTAAGGTGTCTTGAGTAGTGGTTCCGACTTATTTTTTATTTTTCTTGATTACTCCGGCTCATTCTTTTCAAGTTTTTCATTCTTCTTGATTAAGTCATGGTCACCATAAACATTGTACTTTTGGATCTTAAAATGGTGATAGTTGCGACGGGAGGCCTGGGTATGAAAAAGGAACTCGATATTTTCGCTTCCCTAAGCCATACGAAACATTTTTTTTTGTCAAAAACCGTGTCTGTATATGTGCCGTATGTAGTGAGTTGTAAGTGATATGACCGAAATTTTGCTTCAATAGCTGATATCCAAGTATAGACTTTCAACATTCTGTTCGAAGCACTTCTCGTTCGACATCTGACTAGGCCTAAGGCCGGACTGTCGTATCCAACGTAGGTATGTAAGAAACTTGATAATCTTCTCAAGAGGAATTTTAAATATTAGCGCGTAGGCCAATACCCCTAGCAAAAGGGGGAAAGTAATATAGAAGGCGAAACTAAATTCCCTACAGTTATAGTGTTCCTATAAGTCCTTAGTAGCCAAGATATAGGCATTTTTAAGGACATTTTGGCTTACTCCCTTGGCCTCTTAAAGGTCCGACTAGTTTTCGATTTATTAGCCTCTTCAGAACACATAAGACACATTATAGTGAAGGGAGTGGTGAATGCACTTGGGTGGGTCGTTCATTCCAAGTAGTTTTAAGATAGAAGAGTGGAGAGCAGGCTGCGTGTATAGCGTTTTTCCGTCTGATTAAGCTCCCTTTCTGACAGAAAGAAAGAAAGAAGACTTTTGATGACTTTTTTTAATTGTAAAATTCAACTTTATTAATTTCAATTCTTACTATTTTGACATTAGAATAGTCTAATTTATCGGAAAGCAAGTATTATTAGACGGAAAAAACTATATTCGGTTTACTGCCATTCTTACGATTTGGTACAGGGTAATCACAATAACCATTCGTCACATTTTTATAGGTAGGTGCCTACTAAATATTGTTGGTAGGTACCTTATATAAATTATTGTGGTCGTTGGTTTTGGTCATCACTAAAAAATGATTTAAAAAGTTGCAAAATGTGTCCTACGCCATGCTGGACAGCTAATTGTTTAACTAAGCAGATTCCGACGGGGGACGGGCCGATTTTTAAATCCGATTTTCGATTTATAGGTGGATCTTGAAATAACGTAAAACATCAAATTTGGAGGGAATTGAAAAAAGTATTTTTCTCGCTCGATTCCAAAGGAGTATTATTGAAAGTAAGAAGTCAAATCACCGTATTGAGCTGGGTGCATGGCCTCGCATGTGACAATACTGGAACAACTGTATTTGGAGAATGACCCCCGATGATGGGCACGTCAACTGTTTCTGGAGCCACCTGTAAATGCACGTCAATCCAATATTTAAATTTTAAAATACAAAATTTCAAAAACGATAGCCGAAAGCTGCCGGTAAAACATACAATTGAATTAGCTTGACCTCCCTCTTTTGTGGTAAATAACGTGGTACATCAATGCCTTACCGAGTAAAGGCATAAGTAGGTAGATACCTACCACCTAATTTATTGATTAAACTTCAAAATTTACTTGGAGGACTTCAGCTAATAGAGTGTTGGCTCGAATGACATTGAGGGTTGCGAGCCCAAACATTTTGCAAGGGTCGACGAAGCGGTTGACCTTTTTGAAGACTTCACAAGCGACTGGCAACGTGCAGTTCACAGGATTTGAACAGACCACGATGAACGCCTGCAAAAGAGAGCCATAATCAACGAAGTTGATCAATTCAGTTAGTCTCAAATCTATGCCAGACCTCCGTATTTAACTGGAAGGCAGGTCCTACCTTTATTGTAGTGTTATGTCGTCAGAAAACACTGTAGATTAAAGATTGAAGGTAGTTTATTATTCGAAATACTTGAGGACCTGGGTCCCACCAAGTGTATTTCTTGTAGATTCAAGAAAGTTGGTAAAAAAAAAGAGCAGTTTGATTGGTGGTTGTACAAATAATTAGAATGAACGAAAAATATTAATTAATAATAATGAACAATTTGTGGAAGATGAAAGAATTCTAGAATGGGGTCGGAATTTATAGATACTAAGAAAGATGTGAAGAGAAGAGGGAAGGAGAGGAAACGAAGGGTGAAAGAGACATAGGAATGGAAAACGAAAGAAATAGAAATAGAGAAAAAAGGTAGATTCGTACCTAAGCGAAAATGTGATCCTAATGATACATAGCTGATGTAAACGTCTGTAGACTACAAGAAACTTGAAGATTACTGAGCTGTTCGTTATTAGTCGATATTAAAGGTACCTACAGGTACCTATAGAGAGCGGTTTCCAGGAGGTGATACCCATAACATTATTCGATGAATCGCGTGTTTATGTGTGATTGCTCGTGATGGATCACCTGTGGGCAGTAAGTGGCGGCTGATTTAGATATCTCCATCACCGCTCGACAATTGACCGTCAACAAGTCGTCAATCGCGTTTACCGCTTGTTTTTCCATGTGAAGACCGGCGCAGATCAGAACGATATCGGCACCCTGGAAGATTAGGCGAACTAATATTATTCTTATAAATCACCCATTCGCATGCTAAACGAAGGGCCCTGATAGGTAACTGATATGTAGTGGGATCCAGCCTACCTGACTCAATATTTTCCACTCGAACCCACCTGCCCTATACCTTTTCCTTAGGGATCAGTCCGATACGGCAGCTAGGTAGGTACTACAGTAACTCACCATGCGCGGCAAATTTAATGAAAATAATAAACATTTGTATATCAACAAGAAACCAATTTTCTTAACTCCGCTCAATATTTACCACTATTTTCGTTTCAGATACGTCAAATCCTAAAATCGAAAAGTAAAGAAGGTAGGGGTACATACTTACGCCGTAGTGGTCCAAAATGACACATTTTTCGTTCGACAATACTATTTTGAGCTATTTTTATAGGAAATGTTTCGTTGATTCCGAATCCGAATATATCTATACGTACCTATCCTCAGTTTTTCATACGCTTAAAATATCTATAAATAATTTATCTATAATAATCTTGTAATTACCTTCAAAATCGTAAAAAAACCTAGAAAATTAACGTTTTTTAACCATTGGAACCGCACAAAAGTGTTTTGGTATAAAAAAGTTGTATTCTCCGTCGAATGAGACAAATGCCAGCTCACCAACTGTTATAGTAAAATCTTTTATTCGTTAAACGTACCAACACAGTGGTTTACTTAAGAATGAACTTTTTAATCAACTCACAACAATAACTATAAACATAATGGCTTGGAAACAGAATCATCGGAACAACTAACACCAACATCGTCGTAATGATTTTTGGTGATGAGTTTCCAAAGTTTTCTGATAGTCACCGTATTTCACTAAAAAGTCGTGAACAGGAAAACATGAAAAATCACTAAAAATCATGACTCATGCGTTGGTCACATTCGACTCGGAATTTGATAGTCAGCATCTTTTCTTTTAAGTGTACAAAATGATTTTCTGGCGGTTCCAATGGCCAACACGTGAATTTTATAGAGTTTTAAATTATGTTACAGCTATTTAGTTATGTATTTTAGGTCTTGATTTCATAATGACTGGATCATAGCCACCGGGCATGTAAAAACGTGAAATCTTTGACACACGCAAAACTTCCACAATTTCGGTCCGATTTCAATGACATTTGGTGTGACAAGGGTTGTGCAAGTTATGCCCTAAATGAGCCTTTACGTTTTTCAACATGGTTGGGTCAATAGTCATCACTCTAAGAATGCGCAAACGTGAAAAATCACCACATATCAATTTCTCACGGTCTAAAGAACCAATTTTGCTCAAAGTTGGTGCATTGTTAAGGACTGGCCCCTGAAAACACACTTCAATGATCTATATAGAAATACAATCATGTTACGGATACGAGGAAGCTATGTGCCACACACCCTTGCAAACGTTTATAGTACCTAAAGCCACAGTTACACTTGCGGTGTTGGGCCCAGCTCCGAATATTCGCGAATACTCGTCCCGCAAGTGTACATTACGTGCCGCGGGACAAATGCCCGAATGTTCGCGAATATTCGTGCCCGGGGATGCTCGCTCAAAAGGCGAGCATTGGCCAACTAGTGTAGAGTGAGTTTTAATAGGGTTCAGAGCCAACACCGCATGTTTGTGTGTGAGGGGCGCGCGAGCATTTGCGAATATTCGGGCGAGCATGGGAGAATATTCGGTGTTGGGCCAACACCGCAAGTGTAATCGCGGCCTAACATAGCATTTTATCGCTATTTCGGATAGATCGTACCTTCATTGCACAGGCGTGTCCTTTCTCTCCCTCGTAAGCAGTCACGACGCTTTTGGTGTCGACGTGGTTGAGCTCGAGTGCAAGTCCTTTCGGGCTCACGTTGTCCTGAATGGCGATCTCGTCAAACCAAGGGCTCTGTTTCAATAGTAAGGATAGAGGGTGCCCGATCCTCCCCATAGCTCCCATTACAGCCACCTTCAACCCTTTCAAGAGGAAACGAATTTGGTTTTGAGAACTAGGACTCGGAGAATAAATTTAAAGTTGTGTCGTACCTTTGATCGTTTAATGAAAAAATGAATATAAAGTTCAAATCAACCTGGAATTATTATCCATGAGCTACAAGCGCTACTGGCAAGGTCACCTGATATCCAAAGGTATGTATATCTATATAGCATTAAAATTCAAAGGTGAATTTGTCAACATGCAGACCCTCATCGTAGACCATCAGCCATTATCTTTAAAGCCAACTGGAGCACAGTTTAAACAAATAGATAGGAAAAAGGTGAAGAACTGTGTTCCATTGGAGCTGATCGCAGCTGCTTCTGCCATCAACTGGTAAAGCGCTAAATATGTTTGTGGTCTAGTTTTTGTATAAGCTCATTTCCCGACAAGGCCACATTTTGTCATCTTTTATCATTTAACTGTTTCCTCTTTTTCACTGAATGTTCTACTCAGATTCTTACAGGCTTCTTACAATCAAACATCTGGTGCGGTGGCATATACTTCCCTCACCCGTACAGCCATAAAATGGCTAGTTTTGTATGTTTTTCTCCAACTTACGGCCCTCAAGAGTATTTTCGTGAAGATGGGGCAAGTTGGATATAACTGCTAGGTAACCCAAATGAATTCAATCAAAATCGCCTCTAGAGCAATTTTGAAGAAAAGGTCAAATAAGTGCTAAAACGAGGATTTTGCTTCCAAGGCACTTTCGAAATGAAAAATATTTTTGTACTTTGTTAAATTTTTGAAATTGAAACCCAAATAAGTATTTTGGAGACGAATAACCTCACTAAAACTTGACGTACCTACTAACAGGTACAAAGATAAATCTTCAAGCTTCCTGGTTGGGATTATCTCGTCTTACCTCTTTCGATTTGATGTTGGTTATTTTGAAGCTTCCTAAGTAATGCGCACCCGTTCCGAAACATTTTGTAATGATTTTGTCCTTTAAAAAAATCAAATTTCACTATTTATAGGTACAATAATAATAAATTATCCTACTATGAAGTGACAATGCACCTTGGTATTCAAGAATCGTGTTTTTGCGTACCCAACGGTAATTGATTCGATTGTAATGAACTGGAGAGAGAAAATTATTAGATAACTTCCTTATGGAATTCGCAACTCTATAGGTACTCTTACATAGAGTAGGTACCCACCAGAACCCACCTAATTAAATATTATTGTTGTATTATTAGGTTATTGTTTGTTACTGATGATGGCCTAACCGTCGAAATCGATTTAACTTTGTAACTCGTTATTTTCGTGGAAATAGACTACGTTTTTCTATTTAACTCCGTTTTCTTTTTATTGAAATGGGGTTCCACAACTTCGTTGCGAGTGATTTAGTTCGTAAATATTATAATAGTAATACATACTTCTAATGATTATGTACTCCTAGAGTTGCGGATCTAGGAATGATACCTGATGTGGTGAGCTATACTAAAGAGGAAAATAATTTGTACAACAACGACAAACAAACAGCTGTGTATAATAAAGTAGATAACTGTAACCCCTGGAGGAGAACGTGATTTATTTGCTCGGATTTTGCGTATGGTTTATCACGTGTATGTTTTACGTCACGCAAAAGGTGTCTGTCTATCTGATCAAATCAAATCAGTTTTACCTGTCGTACAAACGCAAAGTGCATTGACAATTGCCGAAATATTCTCACAATTAATTAATTGCCTGAAAAAAATTAGCAAGCACGTCTACACGTCGGTGGAAAATCTGTGAAAAACTAAAAAGTGGCCATTAAAGGGACTGAATCCATGGCAGCACGCCAGACACAGGAGCTACTTTCTCATCACTGGGCAATTTCTTCGTCTTATGTGTGACCAGACCCAGAAAAAAATAAAAAATAAAAGTACCTACTCTACCTAGGGAAACCCTCCCCCTCCCAACTTACTGAATCTATTTGATTGATAAATACATACCTATAGGTAGCATAAATAATACCCTTTATTTGGGTAAAATTTGCAATTTCATTCGTTTTATTTTATTCAGTATCGGCACTTTTCTTACTATATTACACTAATATTGATACATTGATTCGATACGGTTTCGATATGAAATATCGGTTCGAAAGGAGTATCGAATCGTCATTACCAGTAAGTATACCTCAGCCAAACTGTCTATGAGTTCAGTAAAAATAACATAATATAATGTTCAGTTCAGTTTTAATAATGTTATATTATTAACTTGACCTTGAATAATTCCTTTTATAACCCAGTTTATTGTTAGGTACAATTGGGTATTGTTAATATTTAAATTTGTTGTACATTTATTGTTTTTATCTTAATGTTGTTACCATCACTGAGTGCTGTGCCCAGTGTTGGTATCTACCTGATTAGTCTACAGTGTTTTTGTTTTTTGTCATGGAAATACCTTTTGCGTTTTGGACATTTGGCCGGTCTTCTGTTGGTGGGGGGAGCTGTCGTGTTCGTCGGCTCCTTCCATATGCAGTATGCAGTTGCCTGGCCTGGGAGGCCGCCGCCGTGGTGGGTGGGGCCCGGGGCTGGTCGGGGTGGCACCCGGCCAGCATGTGGGAGTCACCCCCCCCCCCCCCCCCCCCTTTTTTTTTTATGTACCTACCTATCCACGTGTATTTGACTATTGTCTTGCAATATCTTTTGTGTCGGCAAATAAAAAGCATCTATCTATCTATCACCTTATCTATTATAATACCATAAGACATTGTTGGGTGAGCGAAGGCTAGTGTCTATTTGCTACTACTAATAAGGTACCTACCTAATAATAAATGAGAGGTCACAATAAAATTATGAGTATAACTGAATATTATACAGCTGAACTTAAGGTAAGGTAAGGTAAGGTGAACTGAAGTAAGGTAATGCCTTCATTGTTTGCGAATAGGTATGCCACTTACATAATTTGTACTAGACACACAAAACAATACCGATGAAACCCAAAACAAAATCAAATAGGTACTACACAAAACAACACCTATAACAACAAAAAATACCTATAATACCTAGTTCAGAAGCTAAATTTTGGTGTAAACCAAACACCTGCTACAAATTCATGAATGTTTCTGTCCTTGTTAGCCATCTTCAAGGAAACAAACAAGAGAAAAAGTCTGCCAAGTTGGGTGGGCAGTATCGTTTCCTCACTTTTATACCATGGACGAATAGAATCAGTTAGTGAACATTTCAGAAAACGCTGCAAATTATACACACAACGGTGTATTATGTTCTGTATAGATCGCCCATCTACAAAGATCCTATTGACATAAAATACCCAGCTACCTCGAGGTTCACAATCATCTCTTGGCGACAATGAGTAGTAGTATTTGAACAGCTGATATTTGAACGGAGATTTTGCCTACTCGGGAAGAATTGCGATTCCCACTCGTGTTTCTGTTTTTTTTTTTTTTTTTTTTTTTTCGTTCAACCCTTAAGTCCTTACAGGGAGCGAACGGTTGGTCCTAAAACGCTCCGCGAGGTCTCATTCGACGCTAAAAATTGTGTTCTATTTTAAATCGATGGAAAAATATTCCTTCCTATTTGAACTTTACTTAAACCTTACTATTTGAAATTTTCGAGCTGGGGCATTTTGAAAATTTCATCCTCTATTTTCTACCCCTTAGAGAAGACTGACGGTAACGCCAAGCTTCGCGGCACAACTAGACCCCGAATGGGGCCGGTATACCAAATTTCATTAATTTTGGTCCATGGTAACTAAGGAAAGTGCCGCGTACGGCGGGCGGCGGACGGATGGATTTTTTTAATTTGATTTTTGAATTCTAAACCTTTGGAAAAAATCAAATTTTTAGTCTCAATTCTCGCTGAGCGATAATTTGTTGTCTCAAAAATGATTCTCACTCAATGAGAAAGATATTTATTTCTCTCAAAAATGTTTCTCAACGCAATTTTTCAATCTTGTTTGGTAATTAAAATGGTTTAGAAACAGTTTCTAACTCAATTTAGGAACTTAAGCGAGTTCTTTAGGAAATTGAAGTTATTGAAATGGGTCCGAAACTTTAGATAGGAAGCAGCATTTAACAAAAATGCTCAACATGGAAATCCATTTAAGATTTTTCTGAATGGAGTCCTGATTCCCCTGTTACTTTCTTTTTAGGCCAATACTCTCCCATAAACTGAAGAAAGTAAAACGAATTCTTTGGGAAATTTCCTTAAGGAAAAGAAGTATTTTCTCATGGATCTGAAAACTGAGAATCAACTAAATACCCCACGTTATCCCTCTTATGGTTCAATGAGACTGTGAACAGATCGAGTCATGGGGTATACCAACTGGGGTTCAAAATACTAAATTTGAAGAAAAAAATTAGAATTGAGAAAATTCTGAGGAACAACGTTCTCAAGAATTGATACTTGAAAAAAATAAACATTCTCAAAATTTGATAATTCAGACTCGGATTTAAAAAAAAAATCTCAAATATCAATACTTGAGAATTTTTTTCATTTTGGTGCCTGATAATTGTAGATTTTATCATAAAATGATAATGTTTTAGTGATATTGGTGAGAAGTTGAGAATCTCAATTCAATCCCTGTGGAAACCTGCTACGCTGCCACAAATCTATCAATGTTTCTGTCCTTGTTTTTGCCATCTCCAAGGAAATAAACAAGAAAAAAAAATCAGGGTGACGTCATCTCGCCTCATCAACAAGCACTTTCTTTCAAGGAGGCTCGTTCGTAGATGCCAGTTCTGATTGGATGTCGTGCGGCTCTAGCCTATCCAGGGAATGTGCAGGAGCCAAGTTTACAGTCTGAGGCACTACAAGGCCACGAGAGAATTTGCTGCGCAGTTCACAGCTCGACTTGCCGGCTCGATAGCAACCCGGCTTCTGAGCTGTTATGTAACGTCTCCACCTTCCTCCTTATCTGCCGGCTGCGATAATCATTACAACAACCCAAATATAAGCTTTCAGTTTGAACACGTTTACATAATAGATACCTACCTAATTACCTAAGTATTTATTGTTTCTTGATTAGGCCACGAAAATCAACAATCCAAAATCCATGATCAACGATAATAATATTGTACGATAACGATAATAACTTGTGTAATATTAATATACAAACTCGTCATTACGTTCGCTTCCACTATAATTGGCGTCGTGGTGCCTGTATGACACCAACCACGACGTCAATGGTGACGCCAAAAAATGTCCATGTGATTTTTAAAAACCGAAGAATTTTCCCTCAGAATGAACCTAAAATAAGCCTAACATGCGTCCTGACGGGACAGTCCCGTTTTCAGATCTTGGTCCCGTTGAATTTTCTCGGAAATCGCAAGTGTCCCGTATTTTGCCCGGGGGAATGAATAAGAAAGATGGTGTTTTCATTCATCCAACCCAAGTTTTGCATACATTCTACCCAAAAGACTCTGATTTTGTCGATATTAGAAGTGTTACCAGACCAGAAACGAGTAAATGACATGAAATTATGATCTACTAAAATTACATAAATCTTGAGGGGGCAAGGGACGGAGCCCAAAATGTCCTCAAAAATGCCTAAATCTCTGCTACCGAAGGGTTTTTAAGAACTCTTACTTTAACATTATTACTAGTTAGGTCCAATAAGTTTAAAATACGGATAAGCTTTCCCCTACCCCTACCCTAACCATTTTAGCGTTGCCCAGTTTTTCACATTTTTCTCGACCAATTTTCAACGGATTTTGATGCGGTTGGCGGCATTCTTCCTATTTTTTTTTTTTCCTACGGAGTCTATGTGCCTTTATGGCAATTTCGATTTTAAAAAAGGACATGAAAGATCCAAAATTACGAACTTAAAATTATACATAGATGCTCTCCCTAGAGAATTGAATGAGAAGAAGAATGCCGCAAACCGCATCAAAATCGGACGAAAATCGGCTGAAAAAAATGTGAAAAACTGAATTACATGGGTCCTTGGCCCGTTAAGTTTAAGAACATAAATTGTCAAAATGCTATAAATCCATGGACTAAGAAAGAAAATTCTTCTAGGTCCATGTTTAAATAAGATGTTTCCAAGCTTTTTTTTATTCTTCCTCTCATTAGTATAATAGTAACCTCAAGGATGGCCCCGCAATGATTTATTTATTTTTGCTCTCGAATTACCATCCTCCCCTAAGTTTAACAACACAAAATGCGATAGCCTGGAGGATGAACGCCAAAGGATAGGATCTCTCTCCAAATTTCAGGTCTTAAAACACCCATTACTTAATAAAACCAACATCAGAAATCGTGAGAATTGGGTATTTTAAGGTAGTAGGTCCTATCCGATTCCTAGCAATCCCAATGCAATTTTTGAAATTCGGGTGACGTAGTGCAGATGCATAACCAGACTGAAGACTGCGTTGAGTAAAACAAAGAAACAAAGCAAATCGGTTTAGGTATAAGTATTGCATACAACGTTTTGTTGACAATAGCTCGTTTTATAGCATTATCCCCGCCACCTCTTCACACATATTTTTAAAATTCTTGCAACAAAGTGCACAACTCACAAAGCATTCAAGAATCGAAGCATAATATGAGCATTGGACTCAATCTTGCCTAGCATTGAGGTCTGGGTATTGATATTTAGAGAAATGTCTGAACCGTAGAAGAACAATAATGAAAAATAGGTACCTATGTACGAGTTCGTAATAGTCGGCCTACCTATTATAGTAGGTACCATCCAGAAGGTAGGTATCTCTAAGGTAATAGTATCTCTAAGTCATCCACAGCAAGACTTAGTAATTCTAGGAGTAATTATTGATCGCTGTTGAGCGGACGGCGATGAAATAAAAATACGGCTTTTTCTGAGAGGAGAGACTGCGTATCTAGAAATAAAGTCGATTTGGCTCCTATCCAACTCGCAATGGGCTCAAATGTAAACAACTGGATTCTCAGGCGACCGGACTGTTCCCCAGACCCGGTGATAGCTAGTCAGACCGGCAAATCACTTATTATTTTGTTCTGGTACAATGTATAGTATAATTTACTTTTTTACTCTCAAGTGTCAAGAATGTACTTAACAGAGAATATAATATAGTACATACATAACAGCTAATGACATTTCTAATTACTAATTTTTACTTCTCTCAGCCCACCTGGAAGGCGAAAGGAAAGTATTGCATTCTGCAGAAAACACATTTTCTGGAACACCTTAGAATGGTTCTGATCGTCATCTGATCAAATTTTTTCATTTTTCGAACAAATTCCTGTGGGTATGGATGTATGTAGATGCTTATCTTGTATATTTATACTCGTACTCACGATTGAGGCTACCACAAAAATGATAAAAATATTCTGATTTCGAGGCTTGGTTTCTAAATGTATGAGAGGATGAACCAGCAAGAATTACGCGCTCCAGGTCGAATACTTGAGAGAAAAACTAAGCAAAATAACTGAAAAAACATCATTTTTAGCTCATTTTTGAGCCCCCCTCCCCTTCCCAATATTTCTACGGATTTTGATAAAATTCGAGGTTTAATTTGAGATTTGTGGTGATTTTTCAAATGAAACGAAAAACTATGGAACATAACCAAAAAAAAAAAAAAAAAAAAAATGGATAGGTAATGTGTTGTTGAGCTGGAGTTGTGTCATTCGATGCACAGAGGTGGTAGTATAGGTCTTCAACTTTCCTTTCGTACAAAACCAAAATTCTTTTCTTTTGGTCAAAAACGAGAAATTTGTTGGCTTTTTTTCAAGCTAATGAGCTAATTTAGGTATAGGAACATGGGAGGTATTCGGAATCATGGCAGAATTTCCTATAAGATTCGTTCATGACATTGTAATGTCCAGAAAAATCCATTTCGCCCCACTGTGCACCATGAGAACTTGTTTACTTCATCTCAAAATGCCCACAACCTAACTTGGTATGTGGAAGAATGGAATCAAGTCCAACCTTCTCCAAATCCTGAATCCTTCCAAAATTGCTCAGGTTCGAGCCAGAGGGGGAGTTACCTATCGAAGAAGCTCCATTTGAAGACATGACTGAAGAGTCACGTTACACAACGGACCAATTCCGGTGATACTGTGCAACACACTGGGAGGCTAGCTAGTTGTGTACAAGAATCAACAATATTATAAAAATGTATACTGTTTACAGGTACACAACGAAAAATCACTGCAAAATGTAGGTACATCGGCACGATAAAATTCTACGACATTACCAAACACCATCAAAGACAGCAAAGGATGCTCTCTACCATGCATTAACATTTGATTCAGGGAACCTACAGAAAAATTCGGAAGATAAGTAGGTACTCCAGGAAGAGTTACCGAGACAAACTACCTTATACAGGGTGCCCCACGGGTTGTCGGACCTCCCCGGCTCCTAAAATCGTTATTTACGGGGGTACAAACAAAAATTTGTTTAAAACCTTCATAATTTTTTGCAAGGATCTCAGATATGACAACGTTGCTCATTGCGCAATGGCGCAAACGTTCTCAGTTGACATCAACTTTTTTTTTTTCAAATGGGAACCCCCTTTTTTATTTCAGATTCGGATTCTACGTGGAATTTCAGGAACATTCGAGCCCTCATTCGGTTTTTTTTGTTACAAGCAACCTGTTCAGCAAAGTTGTCATATCTGAGATCCTTGCAAAAAATTATGAAGATTAAAAAAAAAAATTTGTTCGTGTCCCCATAAATAACGATTGGGGGGGGGGGGGGGGGGGGGGGGGGGGGGGGGGACAACTCTTGGTACACCCTGTATAAAGAGCTCTTCGTAATATAACATAGAAAGGTATGTAGGCAGTAAAGAAGGTATATACACAGTAAAGGAAATAGTAATATATGGACAGTAAAGATTAGAGAAACACATTATAAAGACAGTAACGATTATGACAAAGACATAGACGATTATGAATTTGTCAAGCACAAGAACTTATGAACACACAAACACCGGCAAATACGCCGGTACGCTTGGGATGTTTTTTTAAACGTGCAATGCAAGAGGAAGAATATTTCGATGTTTGAGGACTAACAATTTTCACCTACTAGCATTTACCACTTCTTGGTAAACTCATCAGAAAATAAACATCATAGGAAGTAACTACCTACCAGGAAAGCTATTATGGTTCGTTGATCCGTGTTCCCTTGCGTTCAGTGTGAATCGACGCGCTTTCAAATGTGCATAACATACATCCGCCTTCGACGACAAACCTCATAAAAAATTAATGTTATACTTATAGCCTGTGAGATTATACAGCTACCTAAGAATTTTTTCCCATGGGAAAAGGAAAACAAATATCTTGTCTCCTGAATAACTGATTATGCGGGAATAGCAGGTTTTGTTGTTAGGAGAAGGCTATTTCTACCACAGGTCGTCAGGATGGTCGTATGTATCAGCCTAACATGTTTACGAAAAAAATTTGGTAGGGAAAGTCCCGTACCTACTGCAGGTGTAGGAACGTTGTCTTATAAAAACGCCGTTTTCAATTGATTATAGGTATTTTAATCAAATTCGTCGAAAATTCCAATTCGTTTCAAGTTTCAATTCGTAGGCTGAGCTCCCACGTGGGGGAAAAGAAAGGAGGTGTTTTTTTAGTGCAGTTTGAATCCCACATAACCTGAATGAAGATGGACGCGGACCCTTCAGGTATCTTACGAGATCCAACTCCATCTATGGATCTTAAAGATTTTCTCACCTGCCTACGTAAAAAAAAAAAAAAAAAAAAAAAATCCGGGTGCATTGCGATGAAATTATCATGAGACATTGTCTGAACTATAGCTCAGACTTAGCTTACGAATTTTAGCACTTTTGGACGCTTGGTAATCATGGAAATTCTAAGCCTGAAAATGAGAGTTCATTCAAATTTTACAAACTTTCAACGCCAAATTCGAACGAGATGAGCACGAGACGTCTGACGCAACAACCGCGATGGAATAATCAGGCAGACAGACAGATAGAAGAGGGGACAAGGATAAGGGAAAAAAAGTTTCAGGACAGGATGGGCGTCGATTGGCGCCTTTTACAACTGTTCGTCCTTGGAGTGACTTGCGATCTCTCTATACCACTTGTTTGGAACAAGAACAATACCAACCTGTCTAATTATAGTCACTAAGACTTCCTACACTACTTTGTGTTGTAATTCCTTTAACTAAGTTTACTAGAGGAAAGGGGCTAAAATCTTTTTCAAATGCAATAAAACTGGGCAATTATGAGACCTTCTATACCTACTAGTACCTTCCAGTTTTTCGACTTTTCCTTCAAAAGACATTTGATTTATGGGTTGCTAATCCATTAATCTATAATAATATTGCGCTACAGGCCTTTTTTTGTGTGACTCAAACCGCAGCACCAATTTTTATCATTTTGGTTTATTATTTTCAATAATGAACCTTT
>JAEMON010000002.1:38295139-38308866 GCA_030264115.1 Lygus lineolaris | reverse complement strand
TAATAAACCGTTGTGTAATAATTTGCAGCGTTTTTCTTGTTTCTAAGGATGGCCAGGTTATAGGCCACAGTAGATGTACCTACACCCTCTGCTTAGGGCTATAAATAGATGTGTAACCAGTTCATCTGTTGGAGATAAAGACAATGATGAGCTCCACAGCTGTGTCAACGTTTCCATTTGATAGGTCCTCGTGACAACAGTACCAGTAATTTTTCGCGACTAAAAGAGGTCGAATAAATTTGTTAGCCCAATTGAAACACCATAATTAAAAAAAGATTGACTGGCGATGCAGACGATCGAAAACGTTAGGTGATTCGACCGTCAGGAAAAATGTCGAGGATGTTCAAATAAGATCTCGGAAAAAAAGTGCAAACAGATAGAGATAATGGAATAATTGTTGATACCTACGTTTGTTTTTGAACAGTACCTACCTACTCGTATATCAAGTCATCCAATTGGGTGTGGCATAATAAATTATTATGTGTACAACTTGGACAAGAAGTTCACGATCGTGTTGACATTCCAAAACCAAAAAACATCAACACGATCGCGAATTTCCCTCCCCCATTACGTCGCCAGTTTTTCACATTTTTGCATTCGCCATAGATCACGTCAGAATTCATGGGGTATCGTTAAGAGGTCAGTGCCAACCTATTATAGTCTTCAAGATTGAGTAAAATCGGATCATTGGAGGATTTGTTATTGATCCAAATGCGTTTAAATCCATGGGCGACTATCTAAACCTAACCCAGACAATCAGTGAAAATTTCCTCAACAAACAGATAGAAGCGGAATCAAATTTGTTCAAGAAGTTCCAAATCGCAAAAAGGCGGGTGAATTTTTTTGGGGAGGAACAAATTATCACCTTGCGGACTGAAAACAAAGCTTCCGGTACTTTATGTAGACTGGGAAGCAGTATAGAATCCCTGTATGAAGGTATACCAACTTAGTAATCATTTGGAGGGTTTCAAGTAATTTTTTACTGATTCTTTTGCTTATAATTCATTTTTTTCAACTTGTTTTAGGCATGATGTATCATATACCTATCATGCCGTACCTATTGGATGACTAGAACTTTTTTTTGCACCGTAGACAATAACAATTTGACTGGCGTTTATTATTGGAAATTTTGTGGTGATTCTGAAAAATACCAACCGTTTCTAAACCTCTCCCTAAGTGTAATAATTCCCCAGACCATCCTCAAAATTAACAGAGTTTTTGAGATTTTTTACTCTTAAAATTTTACCCGTTGGATGGTTACAAAAGTCTGGCCGTCAAACCTTTTCAGACCTTTTCTAATGGAATATCCCTTACATACATGATTATTGATTAGGTATATGAATAACATTGTTAATAATATGCATTAAAAAGAGTTCAGGGCTTCAGGGTTCCATGCGGGTAAAACTTTCACGAACTAGCTTATCTATAATTTTGGCTTCTCCGCTTTCTTCTGACGTACTTTTCATAAGGTTTAAGCTCCGTTACAGAAATAACATTACCTTACTTACTTAATCAGCGTAAATATAATAAGCATTTAGTCAAACATCTTAGTAGTATACTCATAACGGAATTATCAAAAGAGCGCCATAGCTATGACTTATGAGTGGGACAAGAAAGAGATATCTGAAAATTGCTCTTACTAACAAGTCTTACAAGGCCGGCTTGATTCGCGAATGAGACGTAAGGTAAATAATAATAAATTATGTAACTTTACGTGACGTCCGGTAAATTCCTCAGGACCAGTAAACAGTGCGCAGTTGGCTGGTGGTGCGATCATGTTTTGAAAACCCATTAAATCCGAACTGGTTTTTTAAACCCCCTTCTCCTGTTACCTCTGACTCTAATTATCTCCGAGTTATTGTTTTCACGGAAGCTCGAGTTGTTTTCGAGGTGCGTCAACATTCAACCCGGTATTGGTGGCTGTGCAACTCATGTGAGGGCACTCGGAGTTATTATATGCCCGGAACAAGGCATACTGACTGAAAAAAACTGTTCAGAAAGCACTGAAACTCAAAAAGCAAGTGGAAATTTGGTTTGATTTTGGAGGAAAAAATCTGTTTCAATTCTTGAACAGGAGTGGATTTCGGGAAAATGGAGGACTGATCGGTCAGTTCATGGTTCCCCCGAATATCTTCTGGGGATGGGGACTGAAAATGAGGAACATAGTACATTCCCCCAATCAGGGATTCACTGATGTTGGAATCGATTTATGGTCAACGTTAGGTTTATCGGACGAGTCTGAGAGAGAATGAAATGACGTCATCATGGAAAAACGGGTTTGCCCGTATGGTTGACATAGAAAAAAGCTAACGCACGCCCTTGAAGCACCCGAAGCTGAGCTCCACCCCATTGTCGACAGAATCTTCCCTCTTTGGGTACCTCAATAACTCTTTTACCTTGTTTCTGGGACCCCAGCCGATTTACTTGAGCTCATTTGCATAGTTGGTACACCTCGTGATGGCCTTGAAAAAGACTGTGGCTCATAAAATGAATAAGATATTGAAATAAAATGAACTCGAAACGGGTTTCACATAATTTATTCTTTCCCGTGGGTTTCAGAAGAGTCTGTTTGCGGTTGTTCATCCTTTTATTGAAATGTGAAGTAGATAGGTAGGTAGGTAGGTACCTGTACAGGGTGATTTCGGCTCTACGTTGTTACCCATATTCAGACGACTTCACGAAAGATGCAAGATGCGTAATAACGCAAAACGCTGCAAAAATATTATACTCAACGGCTCATTGTTTCTCGACTTTATGGAAAATCAAAATTATCAGGCAAAATAAAAAATTCAATTCACGATCGTGTTATCGTTCTTTTTTTTCAGTTCAACCCTTTAGCCCTCGTGGGGAGCGAATGGGCTAACCAAAGTCCGCGTACGACGGACGGACTATTTCTGGCTTCTACGATTCTACCTTGGAACGTAAAACATCAAAATTAGGGGAGATTCAAAAAAATGTTTTTGCTCGAATCCAAACCGACGGTGAGCGAGAGCTGGGAGAGCAAAAAACAATGAAAACGACCAACTGAGTTCAAATATCGGGCCCGATAATCCATCGAATCACTTTCTAGCCTGGTTTATCATATGCTCATTCAGAATCTCCATTTTGATTTATGGGCGTGATAAACATTTCAAATTATTGATACAGAATAGGCTATTCATGTGGCAAGAAACCCCCATTGCAAATAACGAAGACGTACGGTATCTCCAGGTAAAATCACACAACCTCTGGAGAGACAAACCCTGTAACAATCAAGAGTTCATTATGCAATGAATTACTTAACTACACATAATATTATAGTTCATATTTTCTCGGGAATCCACCTAGTGTATGCTCAAATACCTATCATTAGAGACATGGAAAAAATGATTTTCTTCACAAATATGACGTTAAAACGGGGAAATTCCACAACATACGGGCACTTTCTCTGGAGTCGATGTCAATAATAAGGGATAAAGCGGAAGTCACCACTACTTTCTCGGAATATCCAACTATCTTGTTTCAACTTTATAGAAAATACTTAGGCAAAAGCGAAATAGGTAGTTACTTGAAAAAAATTATTTTTAGTTTCCTTGTCACCACCATCAGAATGGCTAGACCCCCCCCCCCCCCCCCCCCCCCCCCCCCCCCCCCCCCCCCCCCCCCCCCCCAAACCAGCCCATTGGTGTAAAACCCACATTTTGGGGGACAATTTGAATTACCGTCCACACCGTCAAAATGTTTATGAGTAAAAATTATGTAATAAAATTATCTAATACCCAAATAAAAATTAATAAGATTATTTAATACCTACCTAAATCAAAAGCTGATAATTGGTGCCTTCCAGAATAAGGAGATTCGTTATCGTGTTGTAGTGCCTTGAGCCCTCAAGTAATTTTTTGATATCAGTAGCTATGAACACGTATGTGAATATTCGCATAGGAAAGTGGAATCAGAGGTCAGTACCTACCTAACCTACGGCTCTGGTTCGGGTTTATTTCAGGTATTATTGTTGAGCAGTTAAACAATAAATGTGGCTACAGTTTTGTCGGGCATCTCACCAAGATCTTCAGATCAGGATTGAGAGCAGGGACATCTAAATAAGTCATAGTAGGTACCTAACATTTACATTTAGGTAAAATTTAGAAAACTCATAGTTCACGGCAATATCATAAATTAGGTATTTTTGGGCAAATTGTTTGTCTACTTTATTAGCATTCAGATATAGTGCAACATGTATGACTGGAGTCGCATGAGTAGCTACCTACTCTGGTATCCAAGCATTTTAGCAGTATTAAATTAGTTACCATAAACGGATCACATGGTTTTAAGATTGGTGCGACACAAAAAGTATATATATCTTGTGAATACAAGTCCATGTCTTGTCATATAAAATTAGGTACCATATTTTAATGGTTCCTACATATATATATGATACTTACCGACGTAGGATAAGCTCGGATTGCCTACGAATGGAAAAACATTATTTGTAGTTCAGAATGCACAATGCGAGTGAAATTTGGTTTAACGGATTTGCGAATTCAGAATAATATGTATTCTGAAAAATGTATTTCCTTTGAAAAATTTCTCAAAGATCTATTTTCCTACCTAAACTTATAACCTACCTATTGCAACAGTTTAATTTTGCTTCCTCACTACCGAAGGTAGGAGGCAATGAATTGGTGGAAGAATTTAACAAAATTACAGTTGTGTTCCCTCAAAAAAAAAAAAAAAAAAATTGAGAACACCAATAATATTCGCTATTATTAGGTATTATATAGTAATAAACAAACATTAAACAGCAAATTCTGATCAAATAATTTCTCCATGTCTGTCTGTCTGTAGTCCATTCCTTGCTCGAGGCAAAACAATACGAAATTATGGTCCGATTATTTTGATGATATGGTCAGGGATTGTGCGGGTTAGCCCCTAGACGGTCATTAGAATTAAATGTTCGCTGACTGATGCTATTCGTCCATGTTACAAAAGTGAGGAAGCTAAACTCACCCCCCACCTGGCAGAATTTTTCAAACATTCGCCAACAGGGGGCGCGAGCAAAAGGGGAGAGTGTTGTAGAATTTGCGTAGTAGACTAGCAGATCTGTCTGGTGGGGTTTCATTGAAACATGGTGAAGGTCGATGACGATGCGTCACGAAGTCGTAATCACGCTCACCGGCCGGCTTTTTAACTACGCCTCCTGAACTGTTCTAGAGAAATAACCCCAGTCCTTCTTTTTATTGCATACATTCTAGCTTCCTGTCGAAATCTTAATGCTCAGATTCTCTCTGCTTGCAAAAATGTTGAATAAATCCAACGAGGTAAGTAGACGAAAACACTCGCAAAAAAAAACCATTTGTTACGATTGAAAGCGAGCCTATATGGAGGAAAACACATTGCTCTCATAATTACAATCACTTTAATTTATTAAGAGAAATTTTGCATAAATGCTGAGCTTTCATGACCGATCCCCCCCCCCCTAATTTTCTACCTACTACTGGCAAAAGCATCAAAATAAAAAGGGCAAAAGAGACAAATCTCTCAACAAGAAAACCATCAGAAACTCTCGGTTCTTTCATCGCGGGGTACCTACTAACAACTGCTTTGTTTATCGGCTGAGCCAAATTTTGAGTTATTATGAAATTGTCAAAACGTAATTTCTAGCGCTGTTCAGACCGATTATCCTTACGTTCGTACGTACTCTCTACTCTCTTTGGCGTAAGTTAAGTAGCAGAAACACATGCGAGATAGCCACAGTGGTACCTCGCCATTTTCGGGTGAGAATAGCTGTGGGAAACTCCGCATTTTCTTCGATTTTTACTCTCAAAAATTCGAATGTTGGGGATTTTTTTCCCAAGAACCTTTATATTTGTTAGAATCGGGATCGGCAATGAAAAATGAGAGTTCTCATTAAAAAGAAAAGAGAGAGAAACAAACAAACAAAGTAAGTGTCGTAATATCTTTATTTTTAATACATTTTCATGAAAATTCAATTTTTAATTCCAGATTTTTTGCCAAAAATTGAGGAGAGATTCGCCGAAAAATTTGCCCATATAAAATTTTGGACGCATTGCAATAGCCCAATTTTTTTAAAAATTCGCAAAAATACACGCGAATGAAAGAAAGTATCAAACATTTCACAGTAATTGATCCAACCCGGAGCGATTCACTCATTCAGTTTGGAAGATAGGTTCGATACCTATCGAACCAGGAATGATTAATTCGTTTCACTCTAGAACGATATTGAATACGGAACGATTCAAGATAAAAGATAATTATTCAAGAAGATAAAAAAGCCAAGATAAATATATTGAATAGGACAATATGGGACCTACCCTCGTTGATCTTTTGTCCTCGGGAAAAATAGGTACGTGCTAAACTCACAACACTGTGGAAATCAGTTGAAACTCGATACGACATGTCTGAAGAGCTTCGGTTAGTCTCATTCAACGTAGAATTCAATTTCCTACTGTATCCATTTCCAATTACTTTTCAGTCTTGGTAGTATTTCAAGCTTCTTTATACACCAAACGAAAAAGTTCCATTCATGCAGCATGAGTTAATGAGCGAATTTTAAAATATTCCTTTTAACCAATTTGATAGGTTAACACTATTTTTAGGTGAAATTTTGCGCAGGTTCCGAATATACCATTTACGTTCCTAAGTTTAAGATGGTAACTCACACAAAAAACCTCAAAAAACGCGTTTTTTGACCCTTATTTTTCAAAACTTGACCCGGAGTACTCCGACAATTCTGGCCAACGAACTCATCTTTCCTTTTGTTATTATTGACATTTTGAAATTTTTTAAAATTTTTCAGGTAGATTCCAGGGTCATATATCGTCTGGAATGGCATATAAATATATACCTATATACATATACGTATTTATACATAAATATATACATATGAAAAATGTTGAAATCTAGGAATTGTTTTAGAATGGTCTAGAACGGATTTCCATGAAGAACATTTTCAAAGATTTTCATTATTTAAATTTTGAAGCCATTGCAATAGCTTCATTTTCTTCAAAAATTAGCTAAAACAATCAAAAAAGTAGGAAAAGGGATTATTCAAGGAAGTCAGCGTCCAATTTCTTTTGTAAGACCGTGTGGAAATTTTGGACCACCTTGCGTATAATTATGCTATTTTATGAGAATGGTGTGTTATAACATAGAAGAGAAAATGTAAATGGGAAAAGTAGTAATGAAACTCAATTCCCGTTGAGCAAAACGACAGAGATTGGCGAATTGCCAACGTCCGCATTCCCACACCCACGAATGGTCATGGCTACCGCCAGCCTGAAGCTGTTTACAGTCTACAAGCTCATAGATGATTCACAAGCTAGTTTTTGGTTCATACACAAGCCAGTTCCAAGCGGGAACGCTTGAATGTATTATCTGGTGTGGGTTTTGGTATGGTTGTCATCGGCCACCACTTTTAACCACACCTATTAATGATAAAATAAATAATCTATGAAGAGGAAAACTCCAGGTTAAACTGGAAAGAGAAAACGTGAAAAGTGACGACGATAATAATGAACTTAACAATGTTATAAACTATCAGGTGGGAACAAGCGAACAAGTCGGACAAAATTAATTATTATAAGTAAATTTGTAGGTAATAACTTGTAGACAAAATAATACAATTAGATGAGAAACAATACAAGATAAATTGAATCGATTTTCATTTTTAAATTACGAATAAAATAAGATATTTATGTAAGAAGTAGGTACCTACCTAGCAGTACAAATCAGAGATTTTCGTCAATAATTATATAGATGTTTGCGGTAGTTTCCACAATATCAGCCAACCCAGTGGACGACTTTCAAGGCCATTAGTGGAGTTAGGTTGTAGGAAATGAAAATTATGCTATCGAAACCCATTTGAAGGAGGAGTTTAAAAACCCAAAATGGGGAATCGCTTTTGCATAGGTTTATAAAAGGATTTGTTTGTCTTATTTGTGTGGAAACGAAAAACATACCCCACTAGATAATATCTAAGGCCTCGGCCAATTTCCCGACTCCCTACAGATTATAAGCGGAATGGAATGATTCATGTTGTGGGGATTCCTTTCTAATTTGTCAGATCCCATTACGAACTCTTCCGGACAAGCCATAAAAATGATGGTAGTAACGAGGTCGAAAAGAATAATTGAAGATAAAACGCTTTAGTGCTCTTCCAAAATTTCGTTGGAAGGAGAAGGTACACGAAATCCCGGGGTGGGTTTTATTAGAAATAACGTCGGTATCATGATAATGGCTGAATCGCATCGCTGCCTGAGCGGAATCCGATTATTTTCAGCTAAGCAATGTCAAACTTCATCACCCACCTTTGAACGAATAGTGGCCCTAGGCCAAGTCATGGAGGCTGTTCAAAATTGTAATATACATTGAATAAATATCTTGTATCTTGCATGTAGGTATAGATAGGTATCATGAGCGGGCACTGAAGCGACCGTTAGAACCTAAAGCCATGTTTTTGAAAGAACTAAACATATTTATTGATTGATAGATTCAATAATATTTCACGCAGATCGATGTTTTATTTCTAATCAATAATATTTATTTGCTTTTCTTCCTCTTAAGGGTAGGCATTAAATCGCCAAAATAACGTCAAACATGCTATTGTTACCTACTCAAGCGTTATACTGAAACGGTGATACACGATCTGCTGTAATGTATGTGGTCAATTGGTGGGTAGACACCTACCAAATCTTCACGTCGGTACTGTAAAATGAAAATCACTGAGAAATCGTAGTTTCAGGAAATTCACGCTACTAATTGTGCGATGACGATGAAATTGGGATCGTCACGGGGCTAACCCGCATAATCTATGAGAATTTCATAACATTTAGACCATAACTTCATACTGTTTTGCCTGGGACAAGGAATTGAGTACAGACAGACACGCAATCGAAATTGTTCAGAAAGCTCTGAAACTTAAATAGCAAGTGGCAATTTTGATTTTGGAGGATAGGTAACTAATTTTTATTTCTTGAACGATTACATAGCTTCCTATTTCCGGTAGTGAGGAAGCAAAATTTGACGAAATAATGATTCTAAATAATTTTATAGAAACTTTAACTCTTTCTGGTACTTGAGTGGGATTGTACGTGGATGTGGGGAAGGGCATGTACGAGCTCATTTCCACGAACCCCCAAAACTCCACGAACCAAAGATCCAAAATCGCACAAAGTTTGATGGTAGTTCGAGTGAAGGCCCATAAATATAAATTTTGAGACAGTCATAGTGACTGCGCATGCGCCAACATGTGGAAACCGTCGAATCGCCATACCTCACGTCCCATTTTTCCAATTTAGCTTATCATAATTCCAGGGCCGAGCCATGTAATCCATGGATTACTCTATCCAGTGATCCAGATTACTGGATCCGCAGTTTTCTACGGATTCGTGTTCACTATAGTCGAAATTGAGGACACCCACGGTTTTTACATTACTATACCTAGTTAAGTTTGTCTAAAAAATGCGGCTGAGATCCCGACGGCTGATCTAAATAAAACGTCGTGTAATAATTTGCAGTTTTAGGTTTTGTGCTTCCTCACTACCGCAGTGGAGAGTTTGTCCTCCACAATCAAAATTTCCACGCTTTTTACACTTCAGATCTTTCTCAGCAATTCGGTTCTGTGTGTCTGTTTGTACGTGGTCAATTCTTTGCTCTAGCCCAAATTGTTTGAAGTTATGGTCCGATTTTGATGAAATTTTCAGGGATTGTGGGGGTTAGACACATGTTTTTAAGATCGCGAATGGAGAGCAGGAATGCGAACAGGAATGAGAACAATAATGAAAGTGAGCAATGAGTTGTGAGGGAAGTGAGGGATTGTTTACTAACATTTCCCCACCCCTATCTGCCGCCCCCCACTTAGGTCCCTCGATCAGGCGATCCTCCCCTCGCTTCCCCTCGATGATTTCCCCTCCACGGAGCTCTCATCCGCCACCCAAACAAACGCCTCCCGATCACTTGCCGTTCGCTGTTTCCCGAGTTTCGTTCGTGGAGTCTTCTTTCGCTCAGAAGAGCCTTGTGTTCAAAACCCACCTCCCTCTCTCTACCTCTCGCCAAAAATTTAATTTTTCTATCGAAAACCAAAAATTTTCTCAGACGACCGATATATCTACCTCAATTCTCTCAAAACTGCCGATATTTATTAAATTTACTCGTATTTTTCTTAGAATTTGACTCGGTAAATTTGATCGGCACGATGTCTGCAAGTCCCATCGCCCGACAGGCCACTCAGTGCCAAGCGATTCCGTCCAAACGGGTTCTCATCAGCGATCCATCTCAATTGCCCTGTAACTACTCCACCACACCTGGCGGTACCTTATTTTCCACCACTCCTGGAGGTGAGCCAAAATCCACAGAGTACCTACTGTCATTATACTCATTATGAAATGTAAAAATGAGATGAGTAAAGTCACAGACGTGAAGAAGGTATGGCCTGAGCAAATTGTCTAAGCAAATTTTTTAGGTATTTTTCACAATTTTGGGAAATTTAACCAATTTTTGACATTATTTTTTACTTACGTTTAACACTATTTGATGGACCTCGAAACAATAAATTAGGTAGGTACTGAAGTACCTTCATAGGTACCTATTGAGTGATTTTTTTCCCGATGGGTAACTGTTTTAATAACCCCTTCAATCATAATAATAAAAAAAAACCTTCAGTAATTAGGTACCTCTCTACCTATGTTTTGACTAAAGACACTAAAATCATCAAGATTCTAGTGTCTGTAGTGTTGACCCTGTATGACCCAAAATTTGACCCCTTGAAAAGCAGGCACTTCTTGAAAAGTATTATTGACATTTTGGCACCAGTTTTTTGACCGTTGCTAAAGATAGATCATTTTGAATGATTGGCATAAATAAATCTACCTTCACCTTCGCAGGAAGTAAATAAAAAATAATAATAAAACAACCCCATAACTTCAGGATTCCCATCAGAACACTCCACAGTCATTGGATTTCCATGCAGGAATATGATTGTTTACTATTTGCACATACCTACAATTTTGGTACCATTACAATAGGTGGGCACCTGGGTGACCTACTACCTAGTTTAACGTTCTACCAAAATTGGAAAGTCTCTAGTGAGAATTTTTATGAAATCATTGAGACTTTTCGTTTTTTTAGATACCTATTACAAAAATTAGGTACCTATTACAAAAATCTGCTCAAGTTATTTTAATGATCTTAACTCAATGTTTGAATTGGTACCTATATTTTGCGTCATCCTATAGTTTCTACCTAGAATCAGAGCAATCGCAGGTACCCACAAACGGAGACTATTTCAGCAATCCATATGGTAGATTCAAGCATTTCGTGTTGATAGTATTATAACATAATATTATCAATATTAAATGCTTCAATCTATTAGGTATTGAATATAAATAGTCTATTGAATACTATTCCATTGAATATTATTTGAATATTATTCAATAGTAGAGTTATGCTTTGTAACTGAGTTTTTAAATCTCAGTTTCTGTTGTGTTTTATATCACTTATAAACTTATGATGATGAATTATTAGATAAAGGTTGTAGAAAAGAACGGAAAAGTATTTACAATTCATGACAATATTATAACAAAACATGCTGATAACGGAACATCTTTAGATTGTTCTGTTCATTTATTATCTAGCCAGAGCTGTTCCTTCGAATCATTTTATCCTATTAATTTTCATACGTACAGTAACATCAATTGAATCGCGTGAATCCCCAGAAATAAATTTAATTCGTTTTGAGAATGAAATCTTACTTTTCGTTTTTCCATTCCAAATAGCCAAAATAGAGTTTTATATTATCCTCCGAGGTGCCTGTGCGAAAATACATGGTCAAAAATAGGAATATATAGATAGGTACTGTAGAGAAGGAAATCGGGATATTTCTCAGATTAAGACAGGGTTCCTAAATACATACAACAGTTAACATGTTCGAAAATAATATTATACTTACTATTAATTATTACTATTAATTAATACTATTACTGATAATGTATTATTATCCTGTATAAGATAATTCGGCACCACCATTCTAAAAGCACCCGGTTAACATAATAATTGTATACGTAGATGCCCATTTTGAGAAAGTCTCTTATGAAGGACTCTATTATGAAGGATTATCCTTATTACTCAATTCCTCATTAACGTGTTCGCTAGGTCGTAACTACCTACCTACTGATTGGAAATCATATATTCTCCATGTAAAGGGACGTCCACTGTGAGGTTTACTTTACTAAACCATAATTTTTGAGCTTGAGAGCTTTGGTGTTTTGCAACTTTCTTAAGATTCGCGAAATTTCGATTTAAGCGAGGATTATTAGAGGTTGAAGCCATCGAAAAAATTCTTCTGGGCGGCATATGTATGTAATTAATCTCCTTTCGGAATAACTAGACACCTACTTAATAGGTATTCGTCAAAATAAAACTTCTTCTTTATTTCCCGTGTCGTGTTTACACCCAACCAAGGCGTACTGCCGTTGAAACACGAGGGCGACTGCTATGCGGCCACGCGGTCGCTATTTCGGCGGCTTGACCTTGTGTTGACGCGATGACTACCAGTCGAGCGTGCCAGCTTGCGAGTCTCCGATCCCTCTGTTTGCCATCACACCTTTATTTATCAGGGAAACCGGCAGTTTGTTGTTGTTTCTCAGTTCTCATCGAAGTCACATGAGATAACGCATAATCTCAAACAACATATACTAATCCTTGAATTATACGATTATTTTTATTTTCTCAAATCGAAGAGTGAGCCGTGGAATAGATTGAAAACCCTTAGAGGGGTTTGGAAAAGGAGAAGCTTGAAAATTTGCAATACACGACGATTATTGACCTATTTTCGTTAGGTAGGTACATACCTACTCGTAGTTTCTTTCCCTAATAGTGAACCTCGACAGCTGATTTTCTTGAGGATGCTCATCCTCTATCCTCGAATGATTTGGTAGCTAGGAGCATATTTATATCGGAGTTTAATTCCCCTGTTGCAAAATTCGCGTGGAGTGAGCCGTGGAGTATATTGAAAACTCTGAGGTCAATCGTATAATAATAATTTCCCTAATATTTCCAACTTATCCCTTAGAAGGGTTTAGAGAAGGAGAAGTGAAAATTTTCTAAATACGACGACTATTGACCTTTTTTCGTTCGATAGGTACATACCTACTCGTAGTTTCTTCCCCGAATAGTGAACCTCGAGAGCTAATTTTCTTGAGGATGCTCATCCTCTATGCTCGAAATCGGAATGATTTCGTTGGGGCATATATCGGAGTTTCATTTCCCCCATTGCGAAATTCGGGCTACTTTTTTAACAAGCTTATTGACAAATAAAAGTTACCTATCTACTATAACAAATTTCTCAACTTTTTTGAAAAGCGCATATTCTGCGTTTAAAGAAGGCTCCTAGCTTTTACGTACAAGATAGTATAGGTATATTAAACTCCCAGAAATATTGAACAATTTATTAGATCAATGAAGAGATATAAAATTCATGATATGGTAAGTATAAAAAATACCTGCGCGAAAATACAGCTAGTCTGTGGGAATTTTATCTTGACTTTCCCTCTTCAAAGTTTCAACAGTGATTATTTTTATAATGCAAAAGGTACTAAGTATAGGTCTATTACTTATCAGAAATTCGAATCATTGATCTACATTGCATCCGTTTCTCTTTCTATAGTATTTTCCCTTTTATTTAAACCTTGTTCGCATTGATTTGAACCTTTTTTTACTTTGAATTAAACCTT
>JAEMON010000002.1:38242959-38258322 GCA_030264115.1 Lygus lineolaris | reverse complement strand
TCACCAACTCATGCTGCATGAATGGAACTTTTTTTAATTGTCTACTAGTATTAGTAGCAGGTACCTACCTACACATGGTTGCTTCTGGGGCGATCTTCATACTTTTAATAATTTGATATAAGTACCTAGGTAAAAAATTATACATGTTTTACTATTTTCAGGAAGTTTTTGTAATGAAAGAAAATGAAGTTACAGAACTAAAAGCTAGACTAGCTGAAGCAGCTCAGAGCCCAGAATCTCGTCCATCTTCCCAATTCGCCACTAACTACACTATTCTGTCTAAGGTATTTCTTAACTTCACAATGCATGATGAATATAATGGGGAATTATCATCATTTTTTAATTTTTTTGGGAGAGATAATGGCTCAAAATAAACAATAATGAAGTCGTAAGGCAAAAATAGAGTATCTGTAATTTTAGAAAATTTATTGAAATATTTATCATTGTATAAATATTATTTGCCATTGTATATGGCAGGAAAGTGACGTTGAAAAGGGTGTCGTCTGTCATTGGCCAAATCCGTCAAAGATGCCAACTGAACAAAACGAAACGAAAAGCCCATCACTGTTTCCTGATTAGTGAGAATAGGATTTACTTACATAATTAATAAATTGATTTAATTAATTAATTTATTATTGAAATTATTCCTATGTTCACTGCTTTCAATGCGATCCCAGCGCACTCTTTTTCGGTTCAGATCTTTTAGTGTGACTTGGGAAATGGTTTCTCAAGAGCCTTGAGAATTCCGCCTGTTACTCAAACAGCTGAGATTTTATTCCAAGTTTTCTCCACACCCGAAAGATGAACTATTGTTTTCTTCTTTGTATTGGCAGTGTTATTTTATTCCAAATCATAATACAAAGGCAGAAAAAATGTGATTTTCTCATACACGATAATCCCCCATTCATTCCTTGTACAGTAAATGATAGAGTAGAGTATAAGCAATACACTCTACTCGTGAAAATGTTTTTAAGTAGAGAAGAGTTCGGCAGAGTTGTTGAGACCAGCATGGTGGTAGAGTGACTACTCTTCTGTATCCCCCACTACCACAAATTGGACTCCCTGTTCACTCGACTACCTACTCTACGAATGTAAACCGTTGAGTAGAGTAGAGTGAAATCGCAAGTATAAGAAGCTGTAGGTGATAAGGGGAGACTTTCTCATTGCATGAGTTTACATCTGTGGGTCTTCAATCATGAGTTCTTTCAGTAGAGTGGCTTGATGCTCGGTGGTTTTCACTCTGACCGATCCAGCTACTAACGCACTCCCTTTTTCCTCTCCTTTCTTCCTCCCGCAACATCTCTTCCAGTTCATTAAAAAAAAATATCCGAAACATTCAATAAACTTTTCCTCACTTTTCTAATGTTCCTGTTTGTAGTCGCCATTTTTCACTTTACAGACCAGATAACACAATTGAGTAGCTAAAAAAAACAACCACCACGCAACTCTCGGCAGTTCGTACTCGACTGACGTGTGAATGGTCCGAAGTTGAGTACGCCGTAGAGTATAGTGGCAAGGACTCTACTCTACCGTTTACTCGAATCGTGTGAAAGGTCCACTCATTTCCTGCGTTTTTTAAGAATTTTTCCGCCTAAGCGTGAATTTATTATTATTTAATTGGTTGCAGACGATCGAACAACAAGAAGACATGATTGAAAGTTTGAGAAATCAACTAAAGAGGGCCAGTGAGGATCTGACAAAGAGTTCAGCAGAAATGATGGATTACAAAAACAAAGTTGAAAAGTGGGTTCCTTTCTGCAGCTCTTTTTGTTATTGTTACTATCAATTTACCGACTTGAAAAAGGAGGAGGTCTCTATTTGGTCTCAACATTTTTGGATTATAACATTTCAATTCTTCGGTTTTCTGAGTGATACCAAGGAATTGTTGTTTCTGCAATATTACGCACCTTTTTTGCAACCACCATTGTCTCCTAAACGTCTAAAATTGGTTTCTGTGTTCTGATCGTTTATACCTAATATTTTTGCGTTTCAGGGGTGTCGTTGGCGAGGGAAACGAATCGCTTGATGAACTCCGCGAAGAACTCGAGAAAGCCAATGCACAGATTGTGTTCCTGCAAGAAAAAACCCACGATGCTGAACAGGATGCGCAGTTTAGAGCAGAAGAGGTGAGTGTGTACTGTATTCAACAAAAATCATCTTGCGCAAGTGAACTGGCTGAAAAAATAAATAAATATGGGAATTCCACAACAGTATTGAGACCATGCTGGTAAGACCATACTTAGGACCATAATGAGGTACGAGGAAGGTGAATGAAGAGTAACTCAAGTTCTGATGTGAATGCATGATTTATTAAATGAGATTGTCCCTTTTATGGGGCCCAAACCACCTGGTGGGGGAAGACATCCGGAGAGGTGTGTTCCACCCCTGGTGGTTCCCCCAGCTCTCCTCACTTACCATGGAAGAAGGAGAGGGAAGTTTCACTCAATGTAAAATGGCGTGCTCCATGCTGGGAAACATCCCCAATCTCCTACTTCTGCAGCAATCTAGTGGCAACACGTGGAACTAGATATTTAAACTGTTTGAAAAAAATCGATGTTTTTCAAACGATGGTTGTTGTCACAATAATAGCGTACACGTACACTTGTTTCTTCTTGGTAAACTAGATTCGTTGATACCCCTCAAGTTTCGGGATTTCACTCAAAATGGCGGAGCATGGAGAAAGAGTCGTTGGAGGACATGGACATGGTGGGGATGGGGACAGCCCTAGTGGTGACTAAAAGCTTCTGCGCGTCGCCACTAGGGTTTGGGTTTGTTGGGGTGAAAAAAGGCTTCACAATTCTGGGCATCAAGTGAAACTTCCTTCTCCTTCTTTCATGGGCTTACCAAGTCAGAGCAGCACACGGAGAATAGACGTAAGATTCACTACTGATTGGAGAAGCATCATCTAAACAATTAGCAGTGTACTATGTTAAGTAGTGATTTCAATCTAATGTTGGGATATACCTATGTCACTTTAAGCAAGGTCCAGACGTGTGAACCATAATTATGCTGTATAATGGCTCTTATACGCTTATTTTGTTCAGCGTACTCTGAGAAGACAGGAAGGGTGATAGAGGGGGTAGCATAGAGAGAGAAGAGGGGTCCGAAGACTCCGTCCTATGCTCAGCCTCTTGGTGGCACGGATACAGTTAGCCGATGGGATGGTGGTGTGTACCAGTATCGATGTTTGATCATCAATAGTATAATATCGATGGCTTATCAAAAGACTATCGAATCTCCAATTCGAATAATTGTTGAAAACTTGCACTTGAAATTGATCATTGAATAGTTTTTGTGTGTTTTTGATCGTCATTGGATCGTCGGTTTGTACAGATGGAATTATTACTGTTGTGCTTGTTGAGAAAAAACCAACCAAAATCTGTATTGTGCCAAACGGTGTTGTGTGTTAACGCGGACCTTATGGCATACTTTGTACAGCTCCCACGTGTAGACTCAGCTTGAGCTGATATAATCACCAACTCTTGGCTGAGCCCAAACTCAAGCCTTTTTTATTTCAATGAGCAGATGACAGAGCTGATAATCCAGCTGCGAGAGTACGAAGACGGCATCTATGGGTTACCAGAGGCTAGGAAGGAAATAAAGGATTTGAAAAAACAGATCGGTATTCGAGAAAATCAGATCTTGAACCTCGTGCAGCAGCTGAATGAACTAAGTTTAAAAGAAAACGGAGAGCCAATCACTGCTGGAAGGTAAACCTCCTTTGCATTTATTGTAGTCTGAAGTAGAAAGATATTTTTCCGAAGCTGAAGTGTGACAAGAAATTCCTGAGTCTTTATTAACATGAGCACGTTTCAGCCTGATCAGTGGAAAGTATATTCCTTATATCTTACATGGAGGGATGCAATTTGGAGTGACAAGAAGATTTGGTTTAATTGACTATTGTCACCACTCACTTGTTTATCTGTTTCCAGTGATAGATTCAACGATTTTATGGAGGAAGAAGACAAGTCTGGAAATTTAGATTTGAAATCTCAGCTAACCCAAATGCAGCAGACGGCTATTAATCTAAGTGTTCAGGTTGGTCATTTGGTTAACATTATATCTACCTGCTGAAGCATCAACCTATCAGTAGGTAGTAAGAGTATAGCATTGTTGAAATGGTTGTTGACTTTCACAGAATTTTGATCTCAGAGCTAAAGTTATGAAATTGACTGAAGAATTGAATACCTACAAGTCTGGAGAGATGGTTACTCGTGGGATTCAAAGTGGTGATTCCCTAATGAACGGTTCACAACCTGATCAAACACCCGTAATGCAAGGTACCGAAACGACTTGCATGTTGTGTTGTTTTATTGATTTTTGATTCATTGCTCAGTTACCAGCATTATTATATGTTTCAATAGGGGAAGAAGCTGAAACTAAGGAAGACATAGAAAATCGAATCAAAATGGTGATAGAAGAGAATGAAGCCTTGAGGAAAGGAATGCACGAAATTATGGAAAGCATCAAAAATCAGGATGGTAACATGATTGAAATGTCTTGCCATACACTCGTATGTTTTGATAAATACTTGGTGTTTGTTACCTACTTCAACATCTTATTTCATTGTTCCAAGGTTCTGCAAAAGTCAGCGTTGAATCGGAAACTCTGGAACGTCTATTAGAAATGCTAGATTCCCGGCACATTAGTGGGTGGTACCATCCTGCTATGAGGTTGCAAGTTGCCTTGAACAAACTTCAAGGCAATAATGACGCGTTAAGACAAGAACTAAGAGAGTCAAGGTTAGTTTGGTATTTATAGTTCCTGATCTATGAAAAGGTCGATCATATTAATTTTTCATTCGCCTTTCATTATTTTTAATGATTTCAGGTTTAGAGAGAGTTATTTTCAAGCTGAACTGCAAACAACGTTTTTGAAGGTTGGGGAACTTGAAGAGAAAATAAAAAGTCTTGGAGGGATTGCTGATCAGGGCATCTCTTCTGACAAACCTCCTGTACCAGCACCTCGCAAAAAATCGGTAGCGCATTCTATGGCTTCTTTTACCAAAGATATTTCCAGCTTATTGATTTGAGCTGTGGTTTTCAGTTGAATAGATTTACGCTGTGGGTAATAGAAAACGCGTCTTCTAAGTGTCATGTTTTATTGCAGACCGTCAGCGAAATAGGAGACTCGCAAAAGGCAGAAGAGGCTGGCGTTGTAGGAAAGCTGGGATCTAATTCAGATTCAGCTGGGGATCTCGGTGCGGCTGATACTCCTCAAGAGAAAATAGCCACTCTTGAAGAGCCGTCGTCTCAAGACGACAGTGCCCAAGATGGACTCGTAAGAGGAGATGAAAAACCGGATGATAAGCCCAGTCGTCCTTCCTCCACAAAGTCTGCAAAGAGCGCCAAGTCTTCCAGCCGCAAAAGCAGCGCTAAAAGCGCCTCTTCAAAAGCAGGGAGTCCTCAGAAACCGAAATCACCCACAGATCCATCTACTACGAACCCCAGGAATGACAAAATTGAACGTGGAGTTCAACAAAACTTGGAAGTGGCTTCCACTTCCACTCAAACTGACATCACGCTTAACGATCAGCTTTCTGTCAAATCCTCTCCGAAACCAGTTTTGTGAGTCACTATAACTCGTACCAACACCATTTTGTAGTATTATCTGTACTATAATAATAGGCTTTTACTGTTCTTGTAGTTTAGTTGGGGTTCAGCCATTAATGGTAGAAAAAATCACATTCCTAGTTTTTTTTACAAACAACAAAAACAATCATGCGCCGACAAATTCTACAACATTATATTATCTACCTAATTGGTTGGGTCCAGCTGATGTTTTTTTTTTTCAAATTCTAGGAGTAGGCAAGCCAGTGTCAAAGAAACCATTGACGAATCTTCAGAAGTTTCTTCCCCTCGTCCTCCGTTGTGAGTATCACAATTTTTTTTTTTTTTGCGGTCTTCGAACATCGACTTATTTTTCTTTCAAGTTCCTTCTATGTCACATACAGTGCTTTTGACCGAGGCCAATCAGGTAGTTGTCTAATACCTACTTGTCTGATACCTACTTCGTTTTACACTAACAGTGTTAACGCGCTGATGGGTACATCCAATATTCGGAGGTACCTATAGAATTTTACATTTGTGTTTGAATTCGTTGTAGATCTTTTGGCCTTCGTCATCGAAATTATTCGAATAAATTCGGGGTTTTACTGGTTACAATGAATTGACTTCAGCTAATTGATGGTGTTCAGGGGAGTTAGGATGTGCAGGGTTTCAAACCCACCCAGCGGTTTGCACTGTCCTGTGTTATAAGGCCCGTTCAAAACATACAACCAACTGACTCTGTGTGTGACATGGATCTAAAATTAACACGTTCCATGCGGTAGGTAAAATATTTCCTACTCTATGTCGCTGACGTTTCGGTGAAATATTGATTCTGATGCTACAAAATTGATTGTGTTGTTATTAATGGTGCTATCAGGAAACGAAGCTCATCCCAGTGGCGAGGAGGGTTTACTAAATGAGATAAGATAAGATACTGTGTCATAAAAAAGGGCCAACTGGTTGAACTGAGACAAACCAAGGGGGGTGTTCTGTAACTTAGGAGCTATCATAACTGTTGAAAACTACTGTTGGAAAGCCAAAACGGCAGAACGACTGTTGTAACAAGAGTTGTGAGAAATTATCGAGTTGTTACTCTCGATGTATCTATTGGAAACGATGTATCAATGTATCAATTGTAAATGTCAAGGAGAAATGAAGAAAACATGATAATTAATGGTTCAAATAACTCAAAATTACCACAACTTGATTTATTTAGCTAATAACTCAATAAAACTCTAAATTGATCGCCAGTAAATGATAATAATCCAAGATAACGTGATTCAGTCACCTAACCTCATGTCAACAAATCTTCTCACAACCCCCCTAGGTGGTCACAAGCTTGTTCACAGTGGACAGCTTTTGTCAATGTTGTTTCCTTACAGAGCACCTCGCATGCAAAACATGGCGGCGTTTAAGCGTTTAACACCAAGTTACGAACTCGACTGTTGTTACGTACAGTTGTTTCGCTTACAGAACCCCCCCCAGATGGCGTTCTAGTAACCAGCGCCTGCTGGCACTCCGCTCGGTTGTAGAAATCGCCAATTTGGGAGTTGTGTGTAAGATGTTAAGAAGGGAACGACATTATCAGGACACTCTTTGCTTGCTATCGTGAGCAGGTGGCTTTCCAGTGATGTCATGCTCTGCTTCACTCCTTTAGTAGTTGAAAAGTTTACACTTTGTGTTCAGGAGTCGACAAAGCACTGTTGTTGAAATGGACAAGAAGAGTAATAAGGCATCTGTAAATGGTGGAAATCAGCAAGCTGGTGACCCCGTATCGGCTGCCCAACAGATCTGGGAGGCAAAATACGCCGAAGACGAGGAGAGGCAGCGGATCGCCTTTCAAGCTATGTTGCAGCAGAAGTGTGATGAACTTCGTTCCGAGTTTTCAAATATCAAGTCCAATACGGAGCTGGCTCTTTCTGAAATGAATTCCACCAAGGTATTTGATGGATTGTTAACAAGAATTAATATAAGGATTTAGATTTAAGCTGTGGAGTAGTCTGCAATGGACGACGTCACATCTTCATGAGTTTTTCCTGTGTTTTTAGGAAGCCGTTTTCAATGAAATCAAGAATACAATAACAAAAATATCAGATGAGGTCGATTCTATGAAAAAACAACCAAGACAAGTACAAATCTCCACGAGTGAATTAGTAAGTGGCACCAAGTGAAACTTTACAAGGAATGCTATACTTTTAGGTAAGCCATTTTCTTTCAGATCTAAAGGTAATTATCATGGTTAATTGATGCACAGGGTATGAAGGCTTACCAAGCACATGAGATGAAACTCAACAACTATGGCTTAAAATTGGATGAGCTTAGAAAAAGCCTCTACACCAAAGAAACTGTAATATCAGCCATGGAAGGAAGAATTCGGGAGCTGCAGACGAAACTGGATGCTACCTCGGAAACAGCTCATGAAGAAAGTGATAAGAGAGTCTTGACTCTGCAAGTAAGAGTGACAGAATTGTTGTAGCCCGATTTGTAATTTGTGGTGGTGCATGGAAAATCATGTTTTATTATTGTCTTTTAGGACACAGCCAAGAACTTGCAGACGATCTTGAACCAAAAGGAAGAAGTAATTTCTAGTTATCAACAACTGATAAAGGAAAATGGGGAAGAATATAATAAACTTTTGAATCAGTTCAGAGAACTTGAAGCTTCAACTGCTAAAACAACTAATCGGTGAGTTGTTTGCTTTGACCTGTAGAAATGGTGGTCTCTACTTGATGATTGCAGACTGCCGCCTTATTTTAATCATGCCGAATTTTTTCAATGTACTGATCAAATATGGTTATTTATGTATTTTTTAATTGATTTATATTCGCTGTACTAGGGTGGCTGTAGCTGATACACAAGCAGTCGGAGTCTTGATGGAAAAATGGCTAACCAGAGTCCACCACCTTGAAGACGATATAAGGGATATGGCTGCTCAGTTAGCAGATTCATCCGCAGCCCTGGAACAAGCAAGGAAGGACGCCGAATCATGGAAACAACAGGCCTTGAGGTGTGTTTTAGTAAGAGGCCTTTATACGAGCAATTTTCCCCAGCAATAATTATGTGCAAGAAGTGTTGCTTAGATTTTGTGTTGCTCGTGTAAATGGCACATGCAACACAATGCAATTATTCTCGCCCTGAAAAAGTTGTAAGCAATATTTTCCAGGTGTTGCGCAACATTTTTAGCTCCCAGAAGGTGTTGTGGTGCAAGTGAAGTCCAAGGGATTAGGAAAATTAACTGCAATTTTTTCGCGGGCGTGCCTTGGCTAACCTACAACACACCCCACATCCGGAAATTTCGAACCTGAAATAGATACATCAGGCTGCTGAAGGAATCTCTATTGCCAGAAAGCGCAGCACAATGTCCAAGCGTGTAGTCACTGGGACGCTCTATCTCATGTTTGTGTCAGCCTTCCTGACTCAGGGCCCAACTATACCAACCAATACTTCGAAATGCTTTTTGGTCATACGGGCAAAATTCAAAAATAAATCGCGTTCCAATAACATTCCCATGGTAATTGTCAAGGAAAAGTCTCTTCTGCTTAGAAACTCGCGTTGCCAAGACCTCCTTTTCTTCCTCCTGTGGCTCGTGCGGCAACAATAACCACAGCAGCAGCGATGGCTTCCACATCAGTCATGTGGAACTTCTGGACTCACATCTGCAAAGTGGCGGATAAAGCTGCAGCCGTGACTGGGAAGCTGAGCAGGCTCATGGCCAACGTTGGAGGCCCATCGCCAGCAAAGAGGAGGCTACTCATGAGGACAACAGAGGCCATCATGTTGTACGGGGCAGAAATCTGGGCGGAGGCACTGAATTTTCAGATGTACTGGTCTCGGATGGAAGCCGTCCAAAGTAGAGGCGCCCTTACAGGACTGTGTCTGCAGTGGCTGCCCAGGTGATCGCAGGGGTGGCACCGATAGACCTACTGGCTGACGAGAGAAGGAGGATACACAGAAGGAAGCACGAAGACGCACCACAAACCGTGAAGAAAGAGAGGAGACTCTAAGGAAGTGCCAGGACAGATTCTGAGTCTGACAGCCGAGGACGATGGACGGCGAGGCTGATCCCGGGAGTCCGAGAATGGACTGAGAGGAAATAAGGGGACGTCAACTACTATTTGACTCAGTTCCTCAGCGGGCACAGCTACTTCTGAGCGTACCTGAACAAAGTAGGGAAGGTAGAAGAGCCAACATGTAAGCCTTGCGATGCTGGGGAGGAAGACGACGCCCACCACACATTCTTCGAATGCTCTAGGTGGGAGGTGCCCCGTAACTCTTTAAGGGGAGTACTCGGAGATCTGGAGGTCGATACAGTAGGCCAGAAGATGATGGAGTCCAGAGAGAAGTGGGATGCAGTTGGTGCATTTGTTCGGACAATTCTGAAAACGAAGGAGATGAATCGGGACTGGGAGTGACAATTGTCAAATAACGAAGAGAAAAATTAGAGGTGGCCTTGGGCGGCAAAAACATGTACTGTCCCGAAGTAATACCTAAACGGAAGTTCCAGGACAGTACCAAACAGACGACAGAGGAAAGGTGTTTTAGTCGGTATACCAAGTGTATGTTGGGGAGTCTGACACGAAGGGCAAGCATTGACTCGCTGCCAGTACGTAAAGCATTTCACCAACCTCTTTAAAAAAACATCAGTCATGTTGGCGTACTGGTGTTCCCCGTGTAAACGAAAAAATTGAACAAGTTCTATTGCTCAACTTTATTGTATATATATGATTATTGCCTTGTGTTGCGTACAACTTTTCTAGTGCAATCTTTTTGGAGCTGTTCAATTATTGCTGGAGAAAATTGCTCGTGTAAAGGCCCCTGTAGTTCCATACAATTCACTAGAAGTGAGTGTGGGAGGGATACTTTTATAGGATCTTTAGTCTAAGCACAGCTAACAGAAGCTATCCAAAATCCCAACAAAGTGGTTGAGTCCCCCACGCTTGACAGAGATGCACTCTGCAGACACTCCTATTAGTAGGTGTCGTAGAGTAACGTTTGGGCTGGGGCTGTAGCTTAATATCAGGAGAGTATCTACTTAATATCCCTCAAACCTTGCAACTCTTCTTTGTGATGGTAGTTTAGAATTTTTGAACTACCTCAGATCTGCCTGCAGATCTGAGTTGTCGAACGTCTAACATTGATATCGATTTAGTTATTATTCAATCTGATTTTACTTCTACAATGTTCATTTCAGTGCTCAACAGCAGCTTAACGACGAACCAGAAAAAGAGCTGGCTCGTAAAGTTCACGAGATTGAAGATCTTCGGCTTCAATTGAAGGATCTCAAGGTAGGTGCTTGATGTGTAACGGTAGCAATGTAGGTACCAGCATTGTGCACTGTGGCCTTTTTTTTGCCTATTATATTTATGGTATATCCTGATTGGCTATTTCTTACAGGCTCATACTGAAGCAGAATCCCGTTTGAAGATTCACCAAGAGACAAATAAATTGAGAAGGAAAGAAGAGAATTTTAGGAGTAGGGAGAGAGAGTACGAATCAGAAATTAATCGTCTTAAACATCAGCTGGCCATTCGGTAAGCAATACCTGCAGCTATTTTTGAATTTCATAACTCAAAGTCTCTTCGTGGGACACTAACTTTTCAAAGATGAACTTCAGAAGATGGATCGGAAAATGGTTTTTCCTGTTACCAGCTGTCCGTTCATTGCTAGCTGATCCACCTAAAACTGGTAGGTCTTCTGATCAACATGCGGCGCAGTGGTCTCATGAACCCAATACTTGAGTGACCCGAGTGCGACCCAAACCTTTTCAACCCAAAAAGTTCCCTTGGAGTAGACCTTGAATTTCGCAATCTGGAGACCCCTCTCACTTGTGGCCACAGGGGCAGGCTATCCCCTCTTGCATGGTAGCCTTTTGTCATGAGTTTTAATTTTATTTTCAGAACCTCGAAAGGCTCTACAAAATGTGTCAAGAAAGAAATGATCATGTCTGACAGAATCAAAGAGTTGGAAGAGGAAATAGAACTTATGAAGCAACGGGAAAGAAGCCACTTGCAAATGAGGAGGGATAAGGTAAATGGGTTGTGGAAATGAAATGTGTGAACCAGCTTGCAACATGAATGGGTAATAATAATCGTATGTATAGGAATATCGGAGAAATATGTAGCATTCCTCCCTAACTTACCTCCTGCATATCTACATCAGATGACCTATAATGCTCACCCTCAGCACCAAATACAAACCAGCAGGCGCCAGCCAATCAGCATGTTCTCACATGTCTAATCGCTTGGGACAGTTCTGTATATAAAATGTGATACTGATGTAGTGATATTGGATGTCTATACGGTTTGTAGGTGAAGAATAGATGAACGGGACACAGAACACTACTTTTTTTATTCAGGAAAGTTATTAGATGTATAACATGTAATTTGGTGGAATGAGCCGCATTCAAAGTGCCATTACAAACTCATTTCATTCGGGAAATGACGTCGTGAGAGGAGCTTAGGAAAACTGGGTCAAGCTCAAGCTGACCTAGGCCGTTCCGTCGAGATGGCTCGTCATGACTCATGGCACTGACATGAAAAATGCATTGAAATGTCATCGACAGTTGCCATAAAAAAATGACACAGCAAATTCTGGGGGTCTAATAGGTCTAACTTTTAAATCTCGAATCATAAACTCCAAATTTACTGTGGTCTGTACTGTGGAACGAACGGAGAGACAAACAAACAAACTTTCAAACGTAGCTCGATTCCTAGTATCAACCTATGAGTAGGAGCCTCGCTTATGTTGTGCAGTTAATATGAAAGGCATATTTTGATAACAGGGTCTGTGCATGGGTATGACCTTTCCACTTTTGAACTCAAATTCGGTTGCGGCACCCTCAAAAATCCCTAATGGGGAACTTGCATGGCTCTGACATTTTCTCCTTGGTTGCCCATTTCTTGTTTTTGGGGCTGGAAAACTAGAGTAGCAGCATGGGAAGAATATTTTTAGTCTTTCTAAAACGATGGCGAACACATTTTTGATTTTTGAAGCAGGTATTGATTTATTACAAATAATTTTAAATTCAACGTAAACAATAGGAGGCATAACTCCTGGGAAACACTCCCAACGTCATCAGTCAACAGGCATTTTGATTGGTCTCCTCGAATATAATATCCATGAAACGAAAGGGCGGCATGAATATTGTTCTAAAAATTTTTAGTACCTATTTATTTAGTTTCATCCTTTAAGGATATACAACAGAATGCGCTGACAACAGTGATTATGGCTGCCAATAGTGATTTTCTGAAGCTACAAATCGATAGAGCAGGTACAAAAATCAATTAGAGCTGGATATGGATTCTAAACACCGATGTGGTAAAATATCGAACCACAAACCTAGTATCTTGCGTATCTGTCTTGGGCTTTCAGGGAAAAGCATGGGGTCAACATAGGAACCACAAAGGCTTTAAGGGTTAAATTATAGTAAATTTACTCAGTTAAGTATTCACGGAGTTTGTTATGTTATTGTTGCTGCTGTGCTGCTGGCTGCAGAACACAGTGAAAAGACACAAGGAAGGTATACCTCCCCACAGCCCTGCTACTATGCATCTTTGGATCCGTTGATTGAGGATGTCAGAGCCATAGAATGCCCGCTTTAACTTCGCGTTTTCGCGCCAAAAATGTAATCAGCTGTTTAGTTTCTAATGTCTCTGTCCTGAACTAATCAGATTTCAGAGTTTAAACTTTGGTTAGGTTTTTGTTTAGGGTGCTGAATCTGAGGTCAAGAATGCCGAATTCTGACCAACGTCTGTAGTCCATTTACATTTCTCCCTTTAGGGACCTATACGTTTATTCTCCTGCATTGCGTCGAGTAGGTAGTTAATTCTTAGGAGGACCCACCCATTTCAGTTTTGACCAGTTTCAAATTTGTCCTAGTGTGCAGACGAGGTGGCCAAATGGGAGGAGCGTAAGAAGCTTCAAACCAACAACGAGCGGCTGAAAGCTGACGTTAAGGAGAAGTCTGTCCAGATTGAGCTGTTGGAGGGTCAAGTCAACCGCCTTAAACAGATCATATCACGAATGGAGAGGGAGCGAATCACTCTTCAACGCCGACTCAAAATTAGCGAAGGTATTTACTGAGAATTATGTAGAATTTGCATTCTTACGCTGCGAGTCTCTTCATAATCCTACTTGGTAGGAAAAAGTATTTGTAATATTGAAATTCCCAGTCGTTTTTGTCAGTTCAGGGGTATGTTCTGTAAGCTAAACAACTGTCGTTTCTGTTGATTACAACAGTTGTGTTTTTAATTTGGTGATCTATAACTTCAGCCCTTGGAAAACGGCGCCATGTTTTGCCCGCGTGGTGTTCTGTAAAACAGCAACATTGACAAAAGCTGTCCACTGTGAACTAGTTTGTGACCACCTCGGGAGGTGGTGAGAAAATATGTGAAGATGAGGTTAGGTGATTGAATCAAGTGTTCTTGGATTGTGATCATTTACTGGCGATAATTTTAGTGTTTATATAGAGTTATCAGTGTGATACATCAAGTTGCTAACTGTCTGTAGGTCTCACATTAGCCTCGTGGGGGGGTTGTGAACGAAAGCTCATCTCTCAGCAGTAAGGAACAATAAGGAAAGACAAACACCAATCTTAGATGGCCGAGGTGGTCACCCGGTGTATCCTTCAGATTCCGCTGTGTCAATAAGTTTCAAACCTCCTCGAAGAACCTTAATATTTTAACGACTTCCCGTCCACAACAAATGTATCAGCAATTCTTAAATAATTCAGCTTACCCTCTCCTATTCTCTGTATAAACATACTGCCTATTCAACTATAGATGGATAAGATGTTCCATAAATCAGATTTATTTTCGTTGGTTTGAATCTGAAGAACTATTTGTGAAACTATTCTACTATTTGTGAAACTTGCAGGTTAAAGGAAAAATAGGTATACCTAATGCTGTAATGGTGAGGTATTTATTCACGTATGCTGTGAATACCGCTGAAATTTGTTGACATTGATTCCCTTTACTCGACCACTTATATTACATTTCCGTAGTGATGAAAGGACTAATATCTGCACTTTTATCGCGATCCCACAGCAAAATACGAAGCATTTTTAGAACCACCCAATCTCACTATAGCGATCATTTTCCACTCTTACCATTTCACTTGGTGGGAGTAGGTACCATAAAGCCGCGTCCACACTTTGCCGGAAGAGGTCATTCGGCCTCTTCGGGTCGGCATTGCGTCCAGATGGACAGGGCGTCGCCCTCAGTCAGCTTTCAGCCTCCAAACAATGAGGCTCGTGTAATTTTAATTGTGGTGACAAAATTAAGGAGTGAATAATAATAATGAGTGATGATGAAAATAAAATTCTCGCAGCTGCCGCTGCAATCCTGGTTGGAGTTGCTGCTGGAGAAAATCGTCATTAAAAATGGAAGGCAACAATACAGCGCCACCGAATTTATGAAAAACTTGCTACTCGATGAGGAGGACGCATTAAACTACGAGTATAGAAACGACGTTGGCTTAAAATAATACCGACAATAACTGAAAATAATACAGAACAACTCCAAAACGAGAGAATGAAATATAGAAAAATGCAAAACACCCTTCCGGTTTGAGGGCTGCGACCCGACTGAGGGTGATTGGCACGTCCAGACTGTTCGATGCGGATTCGCAATCTTTGAACTGGACCGATATACAGGGTGATTCAGGACGGAAGTGAAAAAAAAAAAAAAAAATTGGGTGAAACTAGACCCAAAATGGGGTAGAATGCCACCAACCGCACCTTTCTATCTCAATCCGTTCCGTAGATATGATTTTTTTAAAAGATTTTTTCGGAAAACCAAGTTTTTTGCCATAAAAA
>JAEMON010000002.1:38172997-38183842 GCA_030264115.1 Lygus lineolaris | reverse complement strand
TGTAAAATTTCACAAGTGCGAGTGCGGCTCGTGGGAGCACGTGCGAGTGCGTCAATATGCGCTCCTCAATTTGAATGCAGGTGATACAAAAACTGTGCTGCGCTGCGCTGCGCTGCCCTGCGTCGCACGTGTCTCAATGTGCGCCCACCCTGTCCCGGACTAAATAGTTTTGAGCAGATCCCTCAGTTTGCTTGATCAGCTGGACTGGTGACAGCTGACCCCACCAAACGCGGGAAGCTCCGTTCCCATGGTTACCGAGACATCAGTTCACAGATTCCACTCCTTTCGTTTCGGTGCGTTTGCCGTTTATTATAGTGAAAGAACGAGTGTTCGTGGCGAAGGTGTTTGTGACCGAAAAATCAGGAAAAGTAATTTAATGTAATGGATCTCCGAAGAGCTAATCCTCTTTCATCATTTTGTTCTTGGGGATGACGATCGATGGCGATGCTTTCCGCGGATTCCAGAATATCCGATTATTGGAAAATATCTCCCTGGTCTATACCAGAATTGTGCAACACCGCCACGATCACATTTGCACATTGACGGGGGTCGAATCGTATGCTCTTCACTAGAATCTGGAATCTCTTCTTTCCACAGGCCAAACAGTCGTTCGACAATAGTTTGTTCTTCTAAGAACGTGGGCTCGGTTGAATTTTTTTCTATCATCATCTGAGTTGATACAGCATAGCTCCCGTCTCCCACTAAGTAACCCTGTTCGAATTAGGCGGCAACAGCAAAATTGTCCCAAATACGAGCGTTGTGGGTCGAGCCTTGCCAGTGGCTAACTACATTCATGATTCTCATGTTTGAATCACAAATAACTTGTGTGGTAATTGAAAAGAAACCTTTTCGATATCCGTATAATGGCCAGGTGGCCGCAAATTCGGTAATATGGGTGCAATCTATAGCACCGATCACGATGGGAAATCCACCGAGGGTGTAGAATATTCGTTTCGTTCCCATCTAACACTTTACCCTGGATTTAATCCTGCCTCAACGACGGAATAAATTACATACGCGCGCTACATTCCCATTTCGGACCACTGTGAACTGGTTGAAAATGTGATGCATGGACCTATGTGAAGGAGGTATCATCTCCATGGCATCCTTCTCCCCATGGTCCGTGGTAAAGGCACTAGAATACCTCCTAGTGTCTGTGTGTGAGTTACTAAGAATACCTTCTAGTGTCTTTAGTCCATGGTGTGGTTAAACTTTTTTCTTTTCTTTTTTAATTTTCTTTCGACAAATTAAACTTTTTACATTTCAAATACCTATATATTAAACCCACGTGGAAAACTTGTACAGCTAAATCGAATAGGTCTAAAGTTGAGTAAAAATGGTCTAAATTCATAAGAAAAGGCAACGGAGGTTAGGTATCTAGGTACCTATTAAGGTCAACAAAAAAGGCAACGGTCTTATGTAGGTACTTTACTTAGGTATTTTATATAACGGAATCATAATAATATGGTTGAAATATTATAATATGATTAAACTCGATGATTGGAACTTTTCCAGTGCTTTTCAAGAAAAAAGGAAAATGACCTTTGTTATTATAATGTGGGTATAGGTAACCATCTATTAATTCTTAAAATGTTCAATTCTTGAGAGAAGCCAACTTTAACTGTGTAACGTGAATCCACTTTGATAAAATAATGAAGACTTAGTAGGTACTTATTATCTTATTTTCCAATTATATTTCTCCAAATGTAATAATTTCGGAATCAATGAGTCGCCTTGTTGAACACCCTCCTTAAATAGATGTGCTTCTTTGGAAAAGTGTGTAGGTACCAGAATTTCAAAATTTAATATTTTGTAATATGAAAACCGGACTCAAGTTTTTTGCTATAAATTTGTGATTAGATGGGCCAAGTTAACGAAAAAATTAAGCTTTTTTATTTGAAATTGCAATTATTCTATCCTTGCGAAACGAAGGGTAAATGCCCATCAGTGAAGTAGGTACCTAGTAGGTACTACATAATAATGTTCATGTGTTAATATTATGTTTAATTTGCTCGCTAGTTATTCATTTTTATAGGAAGTCCCTCAGTAGTAAGCTTGGGAGCCCTTACGATGAGAGAGCTGAGAGAGAAGATAACTAGAAATTCGGAGGGAGTTAATCGGGAAAAGTCCGGTTTTCACTATTTCTGACGTTAAAGGACTAGTAATAGACTAAGTACTACTAAGACTCGAAATTTATGAAGAATAAATCAGTAAAAATGAGATTTCGAAGGTCTTTTCTTGGTGCCACCGAGGAGCCAGGTAATGGTATCACTATGGTGGCTTCAGAAACAGTATCCTGCCATTTCGATAATTAGTTGATGTTGGGTCTGTCGCCCTGAATTTCAGATGGTTTTATGGACCTGAATAACTCCTGTGCACATTTTTGACGTCACCGCCGGGGTCAAACAATCCTCTCCATTTTCTGGTGCAATCGCCAACTATTTCTGGTGCATCTCCAGAGGTTAAGGCCTCGCTACCCTAATAGCTGATCGGAATTTTCATTAGGAAATACCATCAATACAATAAATAGTAGGTCTGTTCCAAATATAGCGGCAATGCTGGTGCAATTCGAGTATTTTGGCTGGGCAGAACCTTCTGCGCACACTCTTGTCGACAAGCTGTTGATGAGAGTGTTCGCAGAAGGTTATGCGCAGCTAAAATATTCGAATTGCACCGCCGCTAGATGGGATAGACCTAGTAACCAATTCTACACGTAGTTTCAATTGAATAAATTTATGTAATTCAAAATGACATACACTCAACAATACATCAGCATTTTTTTATTGTATTCTCATACAACATATTATACGCCCAGCAATTCTCCTTCCAACTGTAATTTTCACGACAGATTTTGAGAGTTTTGACCAAGTTGTCACCTTGATTTGGAATAAAGAACTCATAAAGGAGTCTCTTTTTGTGTTATTTGAATGGTACCAACCAGATACAAGTAGGTACCTACTCCTACTACACCGCACTGTCTCCTGAAAAACTCATAACCAAAGATCGGCCTTGGCGCTTGTTTACCCATCCAACCAATAAGCCCAAACGCTGGAAATCTACTAATATTTGGGGAATATGGAGAAAAAGCTTTGCTCCGTTTGAGTTCCCTCGAACGCCTTCCCTTCATCTGTTCTTTGCTGTACCACCTTCAGTCCTCCACTCCTTTTTTTTTTTCATCCCGTAGATACGTATAGAAACTGGGAGATATTGGGAAGCGTGGAGGTGAAGTGTCACCGGATGATATTGGCTGTTCATCCCACTTTATTGAAGGGACCTGTCAAGTATCGAATCCCCCTCCTCTCTTTAAACTGAGACCTCTTCAACATTTACCACACCTTCATCTCTCCTATATGGAGTTTTAACCCCCTCGCCGGCCCCACGAAAAAGAAATAAGGCGAAAGTTTCCTTTTTGTATTTACCTCGCCCATTGAAAAGAGATACCTTCCACAGCTCTATATCCTTCTCTTCCACTCTCTTCTTCGCAGATCGCTCTTATTTTTCTCTCCTTTTATTGCGTAGATTTTTCGTTCGTTAGACCTCGTTCACGCTTCGGACTTGGATATTGCAAGCTTAGCTCAGCTGAAATTTATTCCGAAATTTGACTATTATTCCGATGTTGGGATTCGGTTGAAGGGTAGAAGTAAAGTAGTTTAGTTAGGGCTGGTCCGGGCCCGGGGGGACACATTCATTGGGCCCCTCCTTTTTTAAAATAAAAAGTGGAACTTTTTAAATATATCATATATTAGGTACCTACCTAAGTAGATAAATTAGGAATAGCTAACTGGTGGATAACATAGGGTGTATCGAATAAGTCTCCTAACATTTTTTTATTCCGCTAAAAACCGACTTGTTTTTATTTTTGAGCTTTTTTCGTGTTTTTGACCTCAAGTTACTAGAACAGCCATACCTAACGTCCATTTAGTCCATTTAGTTACCTAACGACCACGTCAATTTAGTAATTGAGGATATATAACATTTGATACCGGGGTACGGAGTCACTCCCCCCCCACCCCCCCACCCCTATTTATCCTATTTGGGCAATGTTTTTTACAGAAAACCACGTTTTTTGCCATCAAAACCCACGTTTCTTCACTTTGAAACAATTTCTCCCCACTTTTGACCACATTTTCGGATTCAGCGTTAAATTTTCTATACACCCAATGCACATTCATAATCAAAAACGAACTCCTAAGGACTGCAATATTGCAGTTCAAGCATTGACAATTTAAAAAAATTAAGTTTAAGAAAATACTTTTACGTTAACTGCATTTCCAAAACACGTGCTAGAAACTGTCAAATCTCAGGAAAACTTGCAAATTTAATCAGCTTTCTAATGGTATACTCAACTTTGCGAGTCCTCATCGAATTCATGGAGAAATTCAAGTTTGAATGCGGAAAAACATCATTTTAGCCACCTTATTTTTGTACTGAAATTCAGTAAAACGACCTCAGACGTACAATCATTTGGCCCTGAAATCCTTGGAATTATCAATCTGAATCATATCACTAAAACGGCGGCCACAAAAATTGAGAATCCGTTTGTTAATTTTCTGGTAGGTACTCGTATTTTGGTATTTGCCGACGGTTTTCTCCTCATTGAAACTTGAATTTCTCCACAAATTCGATGAAGCATTCGTCCTGAAGCACCCTGTATTTCGTCGAGGTGGATGGATTCATCCTTAACGTCCACCCCCGTGGCCCTGACTGTATGGCTTGTTAAGTTCAGCGATCTCCATCGGAAAATATTTTTATGTCTACACCAAACATCACTTTGGTAAAAGTTTGAAAATGTATAAACAAGCATTAAAGGTTAGGGTACTTGTATCACGCAATCCGCATCCAAAAATATTCCAATTTAGAATATTTCATCACATTGTTGGTCAAGCCATACCTATTGAAACGTTATTTTTTTCGGATTCTGGGGGGGGCTTCAGCCCTCTAAGCCCCCCCCCCCCCCCCCCCCCCCCCCCCCCCCCCCCCCCCCGGTGGGTGCACCCCTGATTCTGACTGTTGGAAAATAGTGCATTTTTTCACATACCAGCACATACAACCCATTTTTGGCTGATGGATTAGCGAAATACGAGTTGGACTGCTCAGTTGAACATCGTGTGCAGAATGGGGGTTGATGGTAGGTAATTTTGAGGTATATGTTGATGCTTAGATGATTGGCCCCCAAGAAGGCCTTATTTACGCATTCATTTTTTTAAATGATTTATTAGTATTACCTTTTTAAATGATTAGGTATTTCTTTAATTTTATTATCCTTTTTTCCTTCCTCAAATCCGGGGGGAAACGGCCCCAGTCGTCCCCCCCCCCCCCTCTCGACAGAGCTGGGGCTGGTTTATCCAATTAGCAATGCTGAACTGGTGGTAGTTTGATAAACTACAATATTAATAATTACTGTAGCGTATCGAATTGATTCGTCCATCAATGCCAACGTAACTGACAGAAAACAGTTGGTTAGAGCGTGGATACTGCAATATTCGATCATTTAACTAACTGATGTAGAAGGCCGTACCCCGGCATTCCCCGAGGAACCCTCCCAAGTTTTTGCATATATGTACTTATAAATGTATATGCAGCATACCTATACGTGGAAAATAAATTTACATTGATAATTCCAAAGGTTTTCATTGTGAATGTTATCAGATGGGCGCACGAACCACATAAATTCGACGGACAGTGTGTTGTTCTGCGGCGATAAATATATTCCTTCTGTAGCCACCAATCTCGTTTTATTTGACCGCATTGTTAATAACATCGGCTCAGCCTGGGACGTCAACCCGGAACCTAAAGTTGGAATTTACGCTGCCAGCTAACCCGGGCCGACATTCCCTTCCCAGTTTCGTCCCCTCACGAAAAACTGCAAGAAACTTTCTTCTCAACTTTTGGAAGAAATGAGACATCTTTTATTAACTACCCGTTCATTATACGGTACACGTAGGTTCCCCGAGGTATAGCTTGGGACTTCCTGCAGGCCGCAAGGATTTTTATCTCTTGCTGGGTCTCCCCCAACCCAAAAGCTGGGAAGGGGTCAAATCTGTGCGTTCCTTCTACAAGCTCCTACCCGTCTTCCTATCGAAAATTCCACAAGAATTATAGAGATTTCTCTGTTGTTGTTGGAAGGGGAGGTAGGTGCGGCTAAGGCCCAGGAATACGTGCTTCGCTTGCAAGGTGCCTTCTAAAAGTTCACTTAGCTAAACAAGGTGGGACTCCGGGCTACATTTATCCAACGGCCGCTATCTTTAATTCCGTTCGAGGATTTCTTCCCTTTTTCTCCATACTTCCGATTTATTTCCGAAAATGTGAATTCGTTACTTATTCTGATTTCGGTTCTGCCTTCTCCCCAAGCAATAAAGAAACACAGGGAATTGATGCGTCCAAAAAGTCGAGCTGAAGAATTTTTGAGAAGATCAATCCTTCTTTCCGTTCTAGAGGAAGTACAACAGAAAGCTTTGAAATCCTGAAGGTTACGTCACATGATGAAATGCTCTCTCTCTCTTACAGACACATCCTTGAAGCTATATAAATAATTTGTCCCTTTGTTCCTGTTGTTTTTTACGTTTCAGAGCTTTATGAACAATTTTGGTTCCGTGTTTGTCTGTCGGTCTGTGGTCTGTCTGTAGTCAATTCCTTGTCCCAGACAAAACTATATGAAGTTAAGGTCCGAATTTGATGAAATTTTCAATTGTGCGGGTTATCCCCGTGACGGTCCCATATCCGCCATCGGACCACTGGTAGCGTGAGCGCAAGCGCAAAATGTGAATTTCCTGAAACCCCGGTATCGCAGTTCCTAATTGACCTATTTCGCTCACATTCGGAGGGTAGTTGGGGGCTGACTCCAAGACAATTACCTATGAATTTCGTCACGGTTGGATCAGTAATAGCTACTGCGCTAGCGCAAATTTGAAATTTATTGTCATAGGGTAGCTCCTGACCAATTTCGATTACTTTTTCTACGGATTTGTGTTCACGACGCGACGGTCGAGAATAGGAGAACGGGGAATTGCGTCGGTTTTTGGTCGTATTTTTGACCATGAAATCGGATTTAGTTCTTTCAAAAACCCAAACTGTGCCAATTTTCAGCCCCAAATTCACTAGCATTGGGCTTTTTAAGCTATTGCGAAAATGTACTTGTGACGTCAACGTCGGACGGCCGCGGACACCGCACAGTTGCAGTGATTCAATCGATTTCATCGAACTCGGTTGACAACCTCATTAACTGTTAATATGAGGCCTAAGGATAGCCAGACTAGTGATTTTCAATAACCCCAGGAGGACCCTCAGAATGAACGAGTTTGTGCAAGATGCGTTAATATATCGGGATTTCATGTTTTCATCCATTTGTGCACTGACAACTTCATCAGTCGATGCTACTGGGTAACATGGTCGGCTCTAATAAAGGTATGTTGGACGTATTACGTGAGGTACCGATTGATATGAGATCAATAAGAAGTGGTTGCTTAAAAGCCCGAATGCATTAAAAAAAAGCGTTTTCAAATACCTATTGTATAACTAAAGAAGGCCAAAACCTAGGTTGGGTCACGGAGTGCCACTTTTTTCCTTTTCTCGGACTCGTTAGACTCTGAAGTTTCCGGGGTGTTAACCTTTTTTTGCGCTGAGGGTGTTTTTGCGTTTTAGCCAATGTGTGTGTATCTGTCACTTCAGGCGATATCTCCCCCGAAACATGGTTTAAAAAATAAAAAATGCTGATTGTCGATAGTATCAAAAGGAAGGATGAGTTCGTTGGCCAGATAGTTTTGGATTAACATCCTAAAGATAGTAACATAAATATGGTATATTCCGAATCAGCGCGAAATTCCCTGTAATAGAATAACCCACTGAACATAAAAAAATTTTGTAGTTCGAAAATCAATTAGAATGATTCTTTGAAAATTCTCTCATTAACTCATGCTGTATGACTGAAACCGGAGGGTCCAGAGCCCTCCAGGCTCGCGTAGCGAGGACAGCCACGGGCATAGCTGACTCGTGTCGAACAAGGGCTGGACGAGCGAGGCGAGCTACTCATGTCAAAGGAACCTAATCATAGCATCCCCTTGCTATTGTTATTCCTCCCCTTTTCTAACCTAGGCTAAACGAACTACTCATGTCAAACATAAGTACCTATAGGTGATAAATACATAATAAAATAAGCAATACTTCCGCTATCTTGGAAGACTATCCAGGAAAATCCTAAGAGGAATAACGAACCTATCCAGGAAGAGAAGAGGAAACTCCTTAATTGATTATTTATGATTCGATCATTGTTTGATATCCTAATGTAGAACCACATCAAGTTCAATACTAAATAAATTTAAAACATCGTTGATGCATGTTCGTCCGATATTTATGGCGCCACACCAAGTGAAATACATGATCAATTTAAAATGACGTTTTGGTGCACCTATCCGATATTGGAGCAATTAGTTTAGACATTTGCATAGAGTTGGCAGCCACACATACTCACACCCAGGTTAGCACCAACGATTCAAAGACTACAACGCCACTACGCCAGATCTACAACTTTTCCTCCCTAAGATACTACTTTAAGATTACCTCCATTCGGCCAAATACAGCTGAGGAAAGTAGTGTGAAGCCTCGCACCAGATATTTCCTATTTCCACTAGGTACCTACCTGGATACCTCACATATTGCACCTTTTTGGAATTCTCTCAATATGATATTTTTCCTTTGAAAGAATAGAGGAAATCGACGCGAATTCCCCATCAGTGCCGGTCGTACAGATTTGGGGGCTCCAATTAAAAAAAAAAAAAAGCTTTCGTAATAGAGTGAGCGCGTCTGTTGCTTCAGAGTCAAAAAGTTTCGAGTCTATAAAAAAGGAGCCAAAAGCTGTATAAACCGCCGAGTTCCGGTTTTGCTCCATTATTCTCCTCAATCACACAACTTTTACTTTATTGTTATGAATTACAACTTGGGGGGGTCTGAGGTTGGGATCCTGCACCTTTCCAGGTTTAAGCTCCCGCCTCCAAAGCCGTAGCATAAATCAGGAAATATCCCTTAACGTCGCGGAAAGACCATTTTCCTCTCTGACCCGCGGCCATGGAAGCGCTGGTCTTGTAATAACTCAGGAAAGTTTTTCGGAGGTTTCTAACTCCCCACGTAGGGCTATGAAATTAAAAAGCCGTTCTTCCCAGCTCTTTCTGGTCATTTCGGGGCGCTAAGATGGCTTTTTTTCTTCTTTCCGATGCGCGGTTGAGTCCTGATGGAAGCTCGCGAGGTGCTTTTAAGGCTCGAACCCCATTTCTGGTGGGGGAAACAGCCCGATATGATCCAAGTTTGTGTGAACGATATCTGTCTTGTGGTTACTTTTAGGAACGCAGTACTTATTGAACTTGTTGCAGATATTTACTGTTTATTTACTCGGGGTTCGTGCTGTTCCAAATCGCCCAAATCCAAGGTTTGTTAGGTTGATTTAAGTAATCAATGAATAATACTTTTTGGTATGTATGATGATGGGGTATGGATGGACCATTTTTCGTTTGGAAACACTCTTCATATTGGAGTCACTAGTTTATTTTCCTTTTCATTATTTTGGAACGTTTCGTCGCAACATTGGCGACTTCCTCAGCCTGTATTAATGTTCAATCTTGCTTATCAGCTGACATTTTTAAACCAGGGATCCATCTCCATTGGATAGGTGCTCTTGGTACCTTGTATTGATGATACACTTGCGTAAAGTTCATCATTATCCAAACTTTTTAAAAGTTAAGAAAAAAAACAGGCAAAAACGACTAGAAGAAAAAAAGAGGGACGAGAAGTCGTTTTTGCCTTTTTTTTACTTTTAAGATTTTGGATAATGATGATCTTTACGCAAGTGTATCATCAATACAAGGTACCTACCAAGAGCACCTATCCAATGGAGTTGGATCCCTGGTTTAAAAATGTAAGCTGATAAGCAAGATTGAACATTAATACAGGCTGAGGAAGTCGTCAATGTTGCGACGAAACGTTCCAAAATAATGAATAGGAAAATAAACTAGTGACTCTAATATGAAGAGTGTTTCCATACTTTTTGAGTTGAGGGTGGAATAATTCTCGGCTTTCTTCCGTTTGTAGATTTATTGTTTGATCCTACATGTGTCGCAACGTTATGTTCCCTCTCCAGAGATCTTAGTTAATTTAATAGTGCTGGCTGGTCTGCCTGTTATTGTCGACACCTAATAATAACTATGTTAAAGTCTTGGGAGGTGTAGTAGTATCCATCTCTTTCTTCAAAGTAATATTTAACTTTATTCTTGCTGCTTCATCATTTTTACAACAAAATGTACAAAATCGTGAAGATTTCATGCCTACCACAGGGCATAATAGACACCTCCCAAGACTTTCGCATAGTTATTATTAAGTGTCGACAATAACAGGCGGACCAGCCCGCACTATTAAATTAACTACGAGTAAGATCCTTGAAGAGGCAACATAAAGTTGCGAAACATGTAGGATCAAACATTAAATCTACAAACGGAAGAAAGCCGAGAATTCCACCCTCAACCCAAAAAGTATATCTGCAATGGCTACCAACAAACAATAAAAATAATGTGCATACGAGGAACCCGGAAGAAGTGGAGGAGCGCAGGGGAGGGTTATTGGGTTTTGGGGACGGTACTGCACTGCAGGAGGGCTTGGACTGAGGAGCCTACAAGAGGAAGGCAAAGAAGAAATCGATGGTGAACGATCATTCAGTCATAATGAATCATGATCATTCACCCATACTCAGTTGCCCCATTGTTGTCAATATACGTTTGCTGTGTTAAAAAAAATTATATTAACAATTATTATCATTAATAAATAATTAATATGATAATTAATCATTATTAATAATTATTTAAG
>JAEMON010000002.1:38128523-38154721 GCA_030264115.1 Lygus lineolaris | reverse complement strand
GTATATTGAACGCATATTTATAGTAAAGTGAATAAAATTAAGAATGCTCGCACGTAAGTATTTTATTTTGTGAATCGCGTATGAAACTATAAAAACTTTTTCACAACAATAACATAATTTAATTCTTTAATTTCTATCATCTTCTATCATAATTTTCATTCTATCATTTAATTCTATCTACCTAACGAGTCAAATTTAATTCGAAGGATCTTCTAATAGTTGTTGAATTGAGTTCAAGTTGGTGATGGGACCATCAAGTGGAAAGAAGTCTCCTACCTTAAATATGGCTTTAAACTCTTTTTGATGAATACTCGTCGTTAGGTCAGCCGAATCGCAGTTTATGGGTAGATCGAAGATAAACGTCGTTCTTCATATAATAAGTATTGTCTTTGTAAGGGACTATATAACGAAACAGTCGAGAATCATAAACATCAAATCATCCGTTTCATTAATTATCGAGCACTTTATCTGGAAACCATTGTTTAGAGTCGATTCAGCTGGTCAAAATTTTGTTCATTGGCCGAATATTGTGCTCCGAATGCCAAACTTACTAGTTTTTTCCGCAGTTTTACTACTCGCTACGCACATGAGATGCATCACAATGTCTCACGTATTTCGTAGGAAAACGGTTTGTCTGGATTTCAGTGGGACCACCAGCAACGTCTCTCAACACCTTGGTGGGTCGTTGCCAAGTTTTCACTCGTATTTGACAGGCCCACTCAAAAACAGCTACAAACTTCATGAACTAAAGTAAGATTTGATGTACCTACCTACCTTACAACGTCTGGTCATGAGCTATTTGTAATATTCTACAAAAGTTGAATTTGAACTCTTTTGTGTAAAGTAGATAGGTATTGTAGATTAATCCAAGAGACACACCAAAACGAATTTGGTGGGATATTCGTGCAAAAAGAAAAAAACTCTGCAAATTATTACAAAACGGTTTCTTATTTATTATTTCACTCTGAAAAACATGGATGTAGAGTAACTGGTTGTGAAGTAGGTCCAATCGACTCTTGAAAATTAATTATTCAAAACTCAAGAGACCTGGAAAAAAAAAAAAAATAAATAACACAAGTTCGAATTGGGAGTTAAGAGTTTATTGAATGAGATTTATTGACTAGCCTGAACAACAGAATTTTGATGAAGAATCCGAAGAATGCATTATCAAGAGACTTTTTAGATTAAGTTTTCATCAATGAAATTTTTTACAGGTGCCTAATAAATACCTTTGTGTTCTAATTTCTTGTTATAACTCTTAGGTAGTTGTTTTTTGCAGGTGTAATGGAGGGAAAATGCAATTTTGTGGTTATAAAGAACGCATTGAAAGAACGTGAGTAATTAATAATAATCATCATTACAAGTAATAGGTATTATTGGGTATAGGTGGTTATATTATCATAGGTAATAGGTATAATTTATGTATTATCTCATTTACTTACATTGTGGACACGTACTTACGAGGCCATCCCAAATTGCTATTTTGTGAATGTACGAATAACTTCAATTGCCCATCATCATAATATTGTACCTATTCAACGCTATTTTTTGGAGTATTTACGAGGAGATGTGAGGTACTGGATTGTGGTGTGGTTTCTCCGCTCATTTATCACAGAACACGGGCTTTTTTGCTCATTATAGAAAACTTTAATTACTTAGATGGTAATAATACAGTTAGGAATTACCCAGGGATTCAAGAAGGTTAAATAATGAAAAATTAATCATTCATTTCACAATAGAGGAGGAGAGATATTATATTAAACATATTGAGGATTTAGAAGCGTAATTCATGGAAATGTCAACAAAACCCACTGAGTTATTTCGGAGAAAAAGTTATTCACTAGGTACTTTCCTTTCACCGTTCGCGTCAAATAAGGAGAGTGAAACGTTATTTTTCTCATAGGTATTTTGTTTTCGAGTCTTTGTTTTTACTTTCGTTCAAAATCGAAATTCCCTATCGCATTATACGTTTCAGACCTTCCTGAACGAATTTGGTTCTTTTTCTATCAGTCCTTGTATCCTTGCCACACGTATATAACTTCTACATTTTTCATCCGATTTCGATTAAATTTAAGGGATTGTGCGGGTTGGGCCCTACATGGCCCCCTGTAAATTCATAGAACATTTATGATGTATTTAGAATAGATTTGTGGTTTGAAATTGAGTTTATCCTGGCCGAGTTCCGTAATTTTGTTTTCAGGCCGATAGCGATTGGTACTTTCCCTTTCCCTCTCTTCCGTTACTCGGTGCCTTCGGGTCAAGTGAGAATATTAAAAAATACATTGATTCTCTCCCTTGAAGGGGAAATAAAGGTAGTTATAATTTATTCAAACAGACGATTCAGCATGGAATGCATGCAAAATTTGAGCTGCTAGGAGTCGATTAAATCAAAATATTTTATTTTATTAATCTTCAGAGATTGATAAAATGGGCTGAAAGGAGTCAGTAGAAGTCTATCTCTAATGGGTATTAGGTGGGAAATCTTTATCCAATGTGTTCACGAATATTTCGAAGGTTTTGAAAGAATCAACGTCATTGTTATTGCTTTTAGGTGCCCCACAGTGAGTTTAAATGGAAGAAGAACAGTCATTGGAGAGGTGAAGCTTTGTGGCATCAGCTACACACTAAGTTCCTGCCAACTCACAGGGCGAGTGAACCAAACTGAAGTGCTCAAGTCGTTTGGAGACATCCATGGAGTCACCGATGGCGTGGAAATCAAATTCGTGATCGTTTCTGTCGGCCTGCGGTATTTCTGTCGCCTCCACAAACCTCGACTGTTGAATAACTTTTCGTTTTTCCCTGCCAAATTTTTCGACACCGAGTCGAAAATGGTGGACGGTCTTAACAAACTATATCTCCGTGAAGGCATTATGAGAGCAATCAATGGTCTGTTGAGCACAAATATTGTTAGGCTCTTGAGTAGGGATAACTCGTGTATAGATTTTTTTAGGATATCTCGTCATTAGATACACAACATGTTGACCACTGAGAATCTAATTCAGTTCATATCCGTTCTATCCGGATTCTTCTATGATCCACATAATTATAAATGAACATAACATAGCTACTTACTAGTTGTGAAGAAAATGGAGATGGTTGAAAAATAATGACTGCCGCAGTGAAATCTCCTTAATTCTAAATTCGAATTAAAATTCTAAAGTCTCCGGAAAGAATGCGAGAAATTCGACAAAACGATTAATCTCTTGACAAAAACCGTAACAATTTAAAATCAACGTAGAATAGAAATTCGGCGCTCGGACACTCATTGTTTAACCTTAACCCATATCGTTGTATAGTAGAGTAAATTCAGACATTTATTTAAAGAAAAATGTACTTATTTGAAAATCCAATGAATATGAACAAAGATTTTCCCTTAGTCATGCCTTGAGTTGCAAGACAGGCGGCCTCATCACACGACGCCACAACGAGGTGCGTGATGTCCTGGGGGAGCTCATGTCGACAGCGTGGGGGAACTGTGTGAAGGAGCCGATCATAGTGGATACGTCTACGGCCCATCCCGGACTAAGAGGTGATCTTGTATGCCGCGGGGTGTGGGAACCACAGAGGGAGGCATTGTTTGATGTCCGTGTCCTTGACACTGATGCTCCTTCTTATGTTCCCCACCCAGTGGCCACGGTACTCAAAAACGCCGAGGAAGAAAAGAAACGAAAATATTTGGCAGCTTGCGAAGAACGCCATGCATCTTTCACTCCGATAGTAACATCAGTTGACGGACTGTTTGCTCCGCAGATGGCAGCATTCGTGAGTGCACTGGCGGAACGCCTAAGTGAGAAATGTCCACAAGGCGAAATCAAAGGCTGGGTGAAGACGAGGCTTGCATTTTCAATTCTAAGGGCTACCTCCATGTGCATCAGAGGGGTGAGGAAGAAGTGGAGGAGCTCTGATGAACTACTGGGGTTTCTCGATGGAGCAGGGATGAGACTTGGTTTGTCCTGGGAGTAGCCAATGTCCGTCCCACCTCAAGCTAAGCAGAAAAAATGGACGTTCGCAAAACATTCCCATAACCAGACCGTCCACCCCCTCACTATGGAGCTTTCAGATAGGTCATTCGCAATAAAATCTTCACTTAGTAGTAAAAAAAAAAAAATATATATATGAACAAAGATTTGGTACACTGCACTGTGTTGAAGATGGATCAACTCCGATTCAGGGATTGTTACGATTTCTTAATTTGTGTTGATTTACTGTTTTCTTCTCTATTATCAGGAGGTACCTAGGGAGGCACTTTCAACTGTGATTCCAGTAGGAGATTATTCTGGTTGGAATAAACAGCTGCAGATATAGTTTCCCAAAGAATAATGACTGGAATGTGCTCAAATTTTTGTGGTTCCTACTTATTAGTAAACAAAGGGAATTTTTCTGCATATGAGTGATATGGAGCGCCACAAGCTGCTCGGAAGAATATCACTACCAGCTCCTCCTTGAGTCATTGAACAACCTATTATAAGGGTTAAAGGTACCTCCATTCCCTTCAGAGTTCGTATGATGGTACCTGGTTCTCTAGCTTCCGAATGAATAAACTTGTGCACTCTGAGGGGAGTTGAGGTGTCCTTCACCCTTGCTCTTTTGAGTTTTGAGAATTGATTGTTAGGTTCTTCATCTATTCAAGGAGGAGCTGGACGCGTATTTTCAGAAGTGCTTATGATGTCGTTCTTCGAGCCACAGAAGCTGTTCAGCCCTAACCATCCCAACCATATCCAATCAAATTATCCTATATATCTTTTGTCCCCGTATTTTGTGGCCGGGATAAAAGGGTGGGCGCACATTGAGACACGTGCGACGCAGGCAGACGCAGCGCAGCGCAGCACAGTTTTTGTATCACCTGCATTTAAATGGAGGAGCGCACATTGACGCACTCGCACGTCTGGCACTCGCACGTACTCGCACGAGCCGCACTCGCACTTGTGAAATTTTACAAAAACTGCGTCACGCAGCCCACTCGTTTCCCCCCCGACCACCCCCCTGCCTACTGATACCCCGCTCCCCGCTTGGTCCACTCTCTGTACTACCGCGGAATTCGCCAAAACCCCCTCGCAGGTCAGACTGCTTCACGAAACTGCCTCCCAATGTGCGGTCCGAACTGCGTGACGCAGTCTCCTCGCACGAGCCTGCCCTGCGCTGCGCTGCGCGAGTGGACTGCGTGACGCAGCTCAATGTGCGCCCTAGCTAAACATATACATTCATGCCCGAGTAGTTTCTTTGTGTACATTTTTGTGCAATCTTGCGTGCTTAGAATATTAACTTGAAGTTAAGAAAATGCAATCACTAGGTATCGCCGCATTAGCTTGGCCTAGGTGCTGATGCTGAAAACCAAACATGATTCTTTACATTATGACAGCTAACTATATAAACACATACAAAATAGAGGTATATACGAGTAACAAAGGGTTGATTGTAATTTACATAAATGAAGATTGTTCCACGAGTGACGGCTTAGTTGAAGCCATCGGCGTTGTCTGGATGGTGTCTTCTTTTGAGGCGTCTAATATTTATGTCTTGGTGTCGGTAGCTGATCTACTTGTACCGCATGTCATTGATGAGGGGGTTAGGGTGATCTGGCGCTTTGATGTACATTTCGTGGTACGCTGTGACTAGGAATCATGAACTATGGGGATTTTCAAATCTTGATGGAGTTCTTAGTTTTTTACGTACCACAGATGTTATGGAGTACTTTCTTGGACTCACTTTATCCGAGTCAGGGATGCTGAACACCGGAGGCCGCTTCCACAGGGCCTTATTGGACGAATCAATAATTTGCATGTGATTATTTTCAGGCTCAGAGGCAATTTGTGGTTTGTGAGGAGATATAGGAAAGAGCGGCCAAATGTGTTGACTGGTGAACTAGCACTCTGATTCGAATATTTAAAATTATGAACATTCAATGTATTTCGATGCAGGATTTTGAGACTTTTGGAGGAAGCCCCTGAAGAAATCGCAGCTTTCAAGATCAATTTAGACCCATCGTGTGACAAGGCTATAACTCAAAAAAGGTGATTTTTGAGTTAGGACCGGCATTGGATTGAGTAACGGGTCTATTTTGTCTATAGAAGGTGGGGCTAAGCTTAGTTCACTGTCTGACAAATAGAAACACTCCGATTCTTTGTTCCATCACGGAGAGAATAATCAAAACTATCATCTGTGGAAGATGGATAAAACTGGACATCCGTCGGCCAACCATAAAAAACGCTACAAATTGTTACACAACGGTTTATAATTATTCTTCATAGATCACCCATCTGTAAAGATCAATAAATAAGGTCAATAAATTCCTAATAATAAACTATCATCACCTTACAGGTAGCGAACGGTTGGTCCTAAAATGCTCTTCAAGGTCTCGTTCTACGCTAAAAATTGGGATCGATTAGAAATCGATGGCATATTTTTTATGAACTCCTCAAATTTGATGTTTTACGTTTCAAGATACGTAGAATCCAAACATCGAATAAAAAACTTATCCGTTTGAGTACATCACAAAGAGTGTATAATCAATCATATTTACACATTACATACTTTAGATACTTGTCTAGGCCATGATTAAGTCCACCAGACCACCTTATACTCCCTTCCATCAAGCTGGAGTTGAAAAATTGTGTTCTCCGCCGACACCATAAAAAAGCGCTAATGACATAAACATAGCTTTGAAAATTTGTTGTAGAAAGGAGAGAGAAAAATAAGGTGTAGGAGGATGAGAAAACCCTGGAGAAAGCTGGAAAGAATTGGTAAAGCTCGGTAGTGACCGGGTGAGAGGTGGAGGGGGCGAGAAAATTAAGTTTTTATTGCGTATTTAAATGTCACTTTGGCCGGAGAAGTGGGAAGAGAGGAGCTTTTGTTTTCAAACAGAAAAGGTGGGATTGAACAGGGATGCGATGGGATGGTGCGAGGGCGAGGGGGTGAACAGCGGGTCCTGTTGGGAAGTTTTCTCGGTCTGATCCCTGCGCCTTGGGGCCTCAGAAGATTTTTTCCCTCTGTTACCCCCTCTCCATCACCCAGCCGACTATGAGGTAACATTTTTATCTTGATGGCAATTTCACTGGCCATAAATTAAAGGGTGGAGTCTTGGGGCTCCTCCTGCAGTTTTGGATGGGACCACAACTGGAGAGTTTTCTTTGGATTCACTAAACCTTCAATAAAAGGAGTCTCATGAGAGAAAAAAATCGAAGAAGGTACCTGGTATTACATCTAAAGGGTTAGTTCCGCTAGTGATAAGAATACAGTTTACGTGCCTTACTGGCGAATCAGTCGTAACTAGGAAGTCGAGTTCAGGTGGCGAGCGCTTTCGATGTACGGACATCATCATCAGGCCGTCGAGAGACAACTGACCTGATGATGATGTCCTTACATCGAAAGCGCTCGCCACCTGTACTCGACTTCCTAGTTACGACGGATTCTCCGTTAATGTACGTAAACAAAAGAAGGTACCTGGATAATCAACGGGGACACCAATGATTTCTTTTGGTAATTATAACTATTTTTTAAATCAAATTTTAACGGTTATCCCAGTTATTGACAAACGGCTCAACTCATAGAAATCGTTCGGTATCGTTGAATTATACACAAGAAGTTCTATTCGACAGAAGATAACGTCCGAAATGATGAGAAAATTAGTGAAATTGCATCGAAATTCCCTACTTACGATCGTGTTTACTCACAATACGAAGACAAAAGGCCGATTTCAAGATTACATCTACTAATATAAAGGGTGGTACCTAGGTGCCTAATAACCTGGGGGAGAAGTTTCCCAACGTTTTGCAAAAATACAACATCAAGCTTTTGTGGACGTTCAACCAACAGACAGCCAAATCTGCGTATGCCGGTATATTCCTGAGACCGATGTCGGATATAGCTGTATAACTATGGGAGAATCAGGTGGCATAGTCCTTCAAATAATTGGGTGGTCTTCGAGCCATCGAAGATTCCCTCAGTGGCTGTGTAGCTTTGGACTTCTGGCCTCTTCGGCGGAGGGTTGCTTTCCATGTGGAGTGATTGGCATATCTAGGGCTTGTGTGACTGGCATTGCCACTAGGAACCTACGGGATCGGCGTCTGGGTTTCAAGAAAACCTTAAGTCACTACAAAAGAAGTTCGGACATCCTGTACGACAATGTAAAATCACAGAGATACCTAAAGTTATTATAACAAGGCGAAAACCTCTATCCAGGGGTTGTCTAGAATTAGCTGCGGTTATGGCTACTCATGAGGACTCCGCACCAAGTAGGTACTGTAGGTATACAACTCAGATAGGTACATGTACATAGGTACTCTACTCTAGTAGAGTGGTTTATAATTTCCAATAGGTAATAATTCAATAGTATTTTCAATAATTTTTTTAAGGCCTCCTCAAAATGTTTCATGTTCCAAGATACGTAGGTCTAGACTACAAAAATCCAATCCGTCAGTCCGCAGTACGCTCAAAAATACCCAAATTAATTTTCAAATAGAACACAATTTTTAGGTCGAATGAGACCACGCTAAGCAATTTAGGATCAACTGTTCGCTCCCAGCAAGGACTCCTAAGGGTTGACGGAAAAATGAGCTGAAGCACGAGTTTGAATCTCAAATCATCCCGAGTAGGCCGAATCCCCACTCAAAGATCAGCCGATCAAAAATGTACTTATTTTCCGTTTTCACCGAATCGAGATTCAAGTTTACTTTCATGAGCTTCCTTATTTACTCAATTTCTTTATGAAGTAGGTACCTACAATTCTCGTTACTTAACTGCCCATTGTTCACAAGAAATGATTGTGAACCTCGTTGCAGTGCCCAATAGGATCTCTGCCGATGGGTGATCTACCAATTATAAACCGTTGTGTAATATAATCTAATATAATTTTCGGCGTTTTAATTTCTCAGTTTAGAGACAATAATTCTTAGAAATGAGAACAAAGGAGGGGTCGACTCACTTCGATTGAAGGTTCTCAAGAGGAAATGAAAAACGGTAGAAATAAAAACTTTGGTAATTAGACCGACTTCGGCCTGAGGACTTGGAAAGAAGCTGAGAATAAAAAATCTCATTTATAAAGTCTGTATTAACTCTATTCATAGCTGTGCTTTCTTGCATCCAAATTGCTTTATATTCTTGTTCGAGGGGGAGGGAGGGGGAAGGGTAGCTAAGAGAGAGAGTGGGATTCATCCCTTACAATCCAGAACTGCCGAGCGAAAAAAAAACGTGGTGTTGGGGGTGGGAAGGAGGGAGGCCAAGTGCCTTAAAAAATAATCACGTGCGGATCTTTAGGGGCTGCAGAATTAAAAACGTTTTTCCTCCCCCTTTGGCCGTATAATTTTCACCGTCTCATGAATTTCTATCGGATGAGGGGGTCATGTTTGGCATTCGCATTGCCTTTTATGCCTTCCTCTTGTCCTCCTAAGGGAATAAAAATTGTTTAGACTGGGAGAATGTCTTGATAAGGGTGTTGGGTCTTATCTCTGATTCAGCAACCTCGGTCTAGACGTGTGTGTCATTTTTGTTACTCCCTGTTCTCATTATAGCGTTCCCAGGTTAGTCATGAAGGTACGAAGGAAGTACAAGGAAGGACGTTTCCCACACAGGGTCGCGAATAACAAGTTCACATTGACGAATTCTGACTAGGTATAGGTACGTAGTTATTTTTTTAACGAGTAATTTAATGGCTTTTATATCGTACAAGGCCGATAGTCTGAGGATCAATTCCTAGAACTGACGATTATACACTGTGAGGCAATGGAGACACACATTTGAACATTTTGTCAAATCGTTGTAAATTTGAAAATTGAGACTTGAAAAAATTGAGAAATGTTATTTAAATAAAAGGCCATCAACAAGGCATCAATTCAATAACTTGGAATTAAAACGATTCCAACTGGCAAGTTGGAGAGACCCATGAGGACAGGAAAGACATTTTTGAATGACAAAAATTAAACATTATTGTTTTATTAGTATTTTGTGAGTGATTTTTAGTAGATACCTCTCCGTATTCAAATTTATACTCGGTTTTACTAGATAAATTCCTAAAATTAACGTAGATTTTGCTACCACTCAATTTTAGTAAAATTGAGAAAACAATAATTGTACCCTTATTTAGGAGGAAGGATATGAATAGACAAGAAGTCAAAATAAGGAGAAAGAAAATATTATAATTGAATGAGAGTTTAGGATAGAAATTCTACCTAATACTCTGCTCAAATCAATATAAATGAAAAATGTAGACATGATTGGAATAATTCCAATCATCTGGAATTATTATTAATAATTACGATATTAATTAATATTAGTAATTATTACCAGATTCATTAGATGCTGAAGGTAAGTATCCAGAAAGAGAAAAAATAATTAATGAAAATATGAAATACCACGAGGTAGGTAAAATGGAGAAAGGATAGAAGGTTTGATATAATTACTTACGACGCAATGGTCAGAAGAAGAGTGATTGTAATTACTGGAGAAGGAAAACCTACTAGCTTCTCCTTTGCAGAGGAGAAGGGAACCTCCAGGCATTCCCTCTACAATAGAGATAAAAGTAGGAACCAGCATCATGGAGGACGAATGGATCGTGCAGACATAACTACTGGCTGTTGATCCCGGTATGGAGGAAGAAGCAGTTCCACGGTGGAGGCTGTCACAGGGCACCGTCACAATTTATGATAAGACTACAGGAGAAAAGGGCCGATAACTGACATTTTTTACTAAGAATGAGTTAGAGACGGTTTCTTATAGATTTTTAAAAGGCAAAAACGGTGGGTAAGAATACCGAAAATTGGGAAAAACGAGTCCAAAGACCCCAAAACTCTCACGTACAGGAAAAGAACGGGACTCTCCAATTCGGAGAAAATTACACTATAACTTTTAAGTTGAAAAAATTTATTAATTTATTTTTTATTTGTTTAATTGAATAAAATTACCCCCTTTTCCGATGTAGTATTATTATAATGATACATTCAATAATGATACAAACAATAATCTGTCTCGTTATTTAGATGAAATAGCATTCAATTTTTCAACACTTCATTTTAACCCTCAATTCTCAAAATTGTCGATTTGACAGATGTAAGGAACGACTAGTTTTCTCTCTACTACTTCATGTTTCTCTTTATTAGAGGTACTAGCAAAATTCTTTGAGCGCTATTATTGCTACTACACAGACTCCTTTGTCCAAAAATCACCACCTCATGTTGACTGTTTATCCATCACAGGAGGAGGAGGTATCACTGTGGAAACCAGAGTATTTAGGTATAATATGTTCTAGTCGACATACCTTGGCACCAAATATATAGATATAAAATTTATCCATTAATATCTCGTACTCTAAGATAGGTGTAAACGCAATCTTTCTTGTGTAAACGCAATCCTGAACTCTTTACTTTCTTTTCTTCAGTTCAATTTTTGCTTGGCACTTCGGTAAAGTAGTCTTACCTATACAGTAAAATTTGAAGTTAATTCTGAGGTATAAAAAGTTCCATTCATGCAGCATGAGATGATGAGCGAATTTTCAAATAATTATTTCAACCTTTTTTGTGGGTGGTTCCTATACGAAATTTCCGAAAATTATACCATATCTGCCAATGGATTGTAATTTACTTACATCTTAATTTTCAAAATTTGACCCCTTGGAGCATCCCAAAAATTCTGGACAACGAACTCATCCTTTCATTTATTTTGTTATTATTGACATTTTTAAATTTTTCTTGGATTTTTTAGGTCGATTCCAGGGTGATTCTTATAGGAAATTTCACGCTGATTCGGAATATACTATTATGCCTATATTAAGGATGGTATTTTACAACAAAAACCTCAAAACATGTTTTTTAGAGATGTATAGAATAACATTTTTGTCCATTAGGTAGTGAATTATCACAATAAATTGAAGCTGTTGCAATGGCTTCAAAGTTTTAGTAATGCAAATTTTTGAAAATTGTCTCCATGGAAATCCGTTTCAGACCATTCTAAAACAATTCCTGAAATTTAACACTTCCATGGAGAAAATTTCAAAAATCAAAGTTATTGCAATAGCTTCAATTTATTCGAAAATTCACTAAAAGACGAAAATTAATGTTATTTTATACAAAAACACCTTGGAACCAGGTATTCAACAAATCTAGTGGTGTTTAGTTAGCAATATCATCTAGAAACTATTTTTGAGCGATTTTCTAATCCTATTTTTAGTTTTTGCAAATATCTACCCTTCAGCCTGGGTTTTCCTCGTGCAGTACCCTCGCCCTTCATTATTATTATATATTATCGAATTGTTATGAACATGACTCGATAAAGTAGGTCCTCAACCACAGAATTGTCGAATGTTTATGCAGTTTATGATGTTCCTCTATCTAGTGATAATAATTATTGTACAGCCATGGAGGACCACCGGAATGTAACTCGAGGTTTGCGTTCTCCGACGCAACAACCCAATTTAAATTAATTTGCGGAACACGTTCCCATTTCAATATGGATTATTATTCGACCTATTATGTGAAAACGAGAGGTTTCCTCTACACCTTAATTGGTGTAGTGAGAGTACGATTCGGAAAAGCCCCTCAGTTTTTTGGAAACCCGAAGCCTGGGGGTGGGGTTCGAGGTAGGGTTCATTAAAAGACCTTGTTATATTTGAGCAGAATCAACTTGGCCCTTTAGGTATTCCTACATTTGGCCTACCCCCATACTTCCTCTCTATACACTTTTTCTCTCTCCCTGCTGTTTATTTTCTTTCCTACAGCAATTTTCTCATTCAATGTCAGTAACTTTTGAGGGCGGAAAGACAGATGCCTACTTGGATGGATAATCAAGTTTTAATTTGTTGATATCCCTATTACCGAGCTTTGTTTAATAATAACGTGCTATACGCATGATGGCATGGTCATTATGGACACGTTCTTTTGAAATTTTGATTAGCAATGGACCAAGATTAATTCCATTATTTACAGAACAGGCGTTCAGAATCACTGTTTGCACCTTTAATAGTTATGTCTATATATATATTCTGAGCCGTTTCTAAGATTAATAATACACACATTCAAACATACCTGGTTTGCTTGGTAGGATAGGATTTGGTAGCACTTGCCTAACCAGTCTCTATTTTTTAGAGTTCCTAAGAGATCACACGAGCGATAGCGCGAAGATTCTTATCTAATTTTTGTATCGTATTCGCTCGGACGAGCAAAGTGGAAGCTAACCTTGTCAAAGTTCGTATCCCAATATTCTTCCGTATCGTGAAATTAGTGTCGTAAAGTGACCATTTTCAACATGCACGAATACTTGAATTCATTCAATCTCGGTTTATTGTCTGCCAAAGACCTCAACATTGTTTTTCAAGTGGATGCCGAGCATCAGCTTGAAAGAAATGTAACTTGTTATCGCTGTGGAAGGTAATTCTGCAATACGACGCCACTGATACGAACTTTCCGTAGTATCTGAAGTGTCGTATCTTAACGAACTTTACGAAGTTTCTGTGAGAGATACGACGTCGTATCTCGATACGAAATTTTGTAACTGGTTGCGCATGTGCAGATGCTGCTGTGATACGATAAGACAGTCCACGTTGTGAAACTTTGTATCTCGAAAAGCACTCCTAGGGACTCTTACCAGGAATTCAAGTAAATAATAGAAGTAAGGCGAGGACCTATTTATTATTCCACACCAATATCTGGTCATAATGTCTTGACATTTAGTTGTTGATAACATCAAGATTTTTGTTCCATTCCCAAACTTGAATGGAAGTAAAAGTGGTATCATTGGGAATTCCGTCCAAAGCGTTAACTTGATAGCCTTCCAGGGACTTCCCTCTCCCCTTGATTCTCAACTATTCATTCAGAACGCGGGTCAATACGAGCAAATTGGTAGAACACCTTCTCCAATCCTATTAGGGCTTCCATTACCCTCGAAAACAAGGTCTGGACGATTCGAAATCACCGGAGACGAGGCGCCCATTCAGGGGAAATCGGATTATTCATCTGACAGAAGATGAGAGAAGCGCCTGAAACGGCGTCAAAGGAAGACCTTTAAATGGGGGCAATCGACAGGCAAATTTGAAACTGGTTGGAGGGAGAGAACGGAGAAAATAATGATTACTGTTTCGCATAAATAGATGCAAAATAGGCTCAAGTAAGTTGGTCAGCTCATTACCCACCGCAACCTACTCGTAAAAGTTTTCTTTTCCTCTTGAAACTAAGATATTACGGTTTCGACAGTAATGCGAGCTCTTTTTCAACGCTACCTGTTTGGTTGGTAGCAATGTGGGAATGGTGACGGTGGCTGTACACCCGGCCCGGTTCTTCTTCTTCTTCTTTCTCCTATCTGAGTTAGATAAAGCCGTCATAGGCTGCGTGTTCATTATGTTTGTATCTGATGTTCAATTTGTACATTCGTCTGTTATGTAATTTCCATCTTGAGTTCACATGTCTCCAATGTTATTTCCATTTTATTTCACCCTGCATTCTATCTTTCCTTTCTTTTCATTACCTAATTTGTTGTCCCTTATTGACTCGATCTCTTGTCGTTCATTATTATTTACAGTGACAACATTGTTTTGTTTGTACGGACAGTGTTGTCCATACTAATTTTACTGTTCAATTGTGGAAGCCAATCGTTGCAAAGATGATGCCAAATGGTTCCTGGGAATCTACTCTGAGAGAGAGGAAGAAGTTGAATGATTTTCGTCCATATACTTTGACGTCCAACTTTGATGTCGATAATAATTTTACTGCTCAACTATAGAAGCCACTCGTTGTCAAGATGGTGCCAAATGGTTCCTGGGAATCTACTCTGAGAGAGAGGAAGAAGTTGAATGATTTTCGTACATATACTTTGACGTCCAACTTTGATGTCGATAATAATTTTACTACTCAACTATAGAAGCCACTCGTTGCCAAGATGATGCCAAATGGTTCCTGGGAATCTACTCTGAGAGAGAGGAAGAAATTTAATGATTTTCGTCCATATACTTTGACGTCCAACTTTGATGTCCATACTAATTTTACTGCTCAATTATGGAAACCCCTCGTTGCCAAGATGGTGCCAAATAGTTCCTGGGAATCTATTCTGAGAGAGAGGAAGAAGTTGAATGATTTTCGTCCAACTTTGATGTCCATACTGATTTTACTGTTCAACTATAGAAGCCACTCGTTGCCAAGATGGTGCCAAATCGTGGCTTAAGAAGCAACACGCCCTATGAACCAAATCCCAATTTTTCAGAAGGAGGAAAAAACTGAATCCAGTTTTTGATCACCTGTCCCTTTGTTTCCCGTTATTCACTCACTTCTTGCCTTCCAGTGGTCGTCAATACTGAAAAATAGTATTTTAAAATATAATAGGCAATTTCGGTTGATACAGGGTGTTGTCCGAATAGGTATTTGAGGTATTGAGGTCGATGGGCGTTTCATGTTTTCGAGTATTTCTCAATTTTCTAGTATGGTTGAAGCAATTCTGAGCTAACCAGTCGATGCAGCGTGAGAAATGGAATAAGAATAAGTCAAAACCTCATTTTCGTGAAAATGGTCGATAGGGCGTGTTGCTTCTTAAGCGACGAAATGATTCCTGGGAATCTACTCTGAGAGAGAAAGGAAGAAGTTGAATGATTTTCGTCCAACTTTGATGTCCATACTAATTTTACTGCTACGCAAGATGGCGCCAAATGGTTCCTGGGACTCTACTTTGAGAGAGTAAATTGAGTTGAATGAAAAACTTTAAATTTTTCCCACCAATTAGCCCAACGGACTACATTAATTTCCTATGCATCAGAAACTAACTTCCATGATTGTGGCATTAATGAAGAATTCACCGAAGAGAATAATTCCGCGAACATTAAAGAATAACTCGCTTGAACTAACACAGACGTCACTCTGACCCGATCTGGGTTAATCCCGCACCGTGAAAGACCCTAAAACGGGATGATCCAATTGTCAAAGCTCAAAGCTATGCGAAATCTCCGGAACAATCCCCCACGAACGTTGGCGAGTTGACAGTCGAGTGAAATTCGAGTTAGGGCTGTGGGGAAGATTGAATTCCGCGGAAAGTTCCAATCCTGTTTTCCTTCCGGCTCATCTTCGCCCGAAAGCGCGACCTTTCCGTTTCCAGAATTAGGCAATTAATCGTTCCCACCGTTTTCCATTTCTCTCTTCGATCAAAGTTTGGACCAAATAGTAAGTATATTTCATATTCACTTTATGGGGCGAGGCTCAGGCTTCGGCTCTAAACGCTGTTTCCGCCCTTCCCGGTCCTTCCTGGTTGTCCCGCTAATTGGATAAGTTAATGGGGCCCAGAGATTCATCCTCTGGGGCGGTCGTTGGATTGTTTTGAAGCTGTATCCCCTTCAAATGCTCTCTTCCCACCTTCCCTCCCCACCTCATCCTACCACAAGGATCCTGAGGCCACGCAAGTTGCGCCCACAATTAAGTTGGTTTAAACAAGAATCCCACCTCACCCACTCAGTCCCCGCCTTATCCAATTAACCGAGGTAATCGGGCTTTGTTTTTGTTCGCCTCGGTCCTCGGTTGAACTCCAAAACCTTCTCCTTCCCCGCAATATCCCAAACTGAAGGATAACATTCACTTTGGTTTTGATTCCGCGGATTAATCCTCAGGCAGGGCTTTGCCATGACTTTCTTAAGCTTGTTAGGGAGCGAGAGAGGGGGAAACGTCTTGTCTCTGAAATTTCAAAGCCTTCTTGCGACTACATACTGAAACTTCTAACGAACGGATTATCCCCTGTTCCCAAACGGGTTTCTGAGGCCTTGTTTTTGACGATACCTGGGAAATTAGTGGGTCACTCAGACCATCCAATCTCAGCGAGTACCATCTATCTGGTCTTTATTAACTCACTTTGACATGGATCAATTATGTGAATACTAACCACTCCATATATACCGTTTTTAAAAACTGGTAATTTCTTGTTGTTGGTGTCATAAACCTTGATTATCCCAAATATATATGAGGAGGTTGTTCCCAAAAGGATTTATAAGGTACTAAGGAATAAATACTAAGAAAATAAATTAATACCAAGGGATAAATAAAGTACTAAGGAATGAAACTGAGGTAAGGTACTAAGGATGGGACTTATAGGAGACCTTGAGATGGTCTTCAAGGATTCCTTGAAACTCGAGGACGGTCTATAAAGGGCTAACATTTTGCAGAATATTTTGAAGATCGTCGTGTTTGCGCAAAAATATTGAGAGAGTGAGGAGAAAAATTATGCAGAAAAAGGGGCGTTCAAAATTCATCGCGAGTTGAATCGGCACTGAAATATCGTGCAATATTTTTGTGGAGCCTGAAGGCTCTCGACCCTTCAATATTTTGCACGATATTCTTGCTCAAAATATTGAGCTAATTTTCTTGCCATTTTGGTGAAATATGCAAAACCGAGTGAAACCATGGATACCTGAAAAACTTGCATTCAGTTAATAATTTTTTTGTCAGGGATATGTCTTTTGGCTGTGGGTCAAGGAATTATTTTTCGCGACACGTTTTTTCTCTCCACAAAAAATGCAACGCTCCGGCACTTTAGATTATTATTAACTCGAAAAGTGAAGGCTAGGTAGAAATCAATGAGGTACTACCGCAATGTTTTGAGGTACTACTCTCTGCATCGAAAATTGAGCTCGCTGATCAGCTGAGTCGAAAATGGAGCTCCCAGATCAGCTGAGTCGAAAATGGAGCTCTCAGATCAGCTGATTCGAAAACGGAGTTCTCAGATCAGCTTAGCGGCTCCTAAAGCCGCTTGACATATCCATGATCCTTTGTTTTTCCCATCAAGGGAGAAATTTGCACTGAGTAGGTAGGTTATGTCTTTCGATATAAAAATTCTCGTAAAAAAAATTCAAAATGTCAATAATGTCAAAAGAAAGGGTGAGTTCGTTTGATCAGAATTTTCGGTGTACTCCAAAGGGTCAAATTTTGAAAATTTGGAATCAAAACGCTAAAAACGTGTTTTTTGAGGTTTTCGGTGTAAATTATTATTTTAAACGTATGAAGTTAATTCTGGTATATTCGGAATCAGCGTGAAATTTCATATAAGAATCACCCACCAAATCGGTTAGAATTATTCTTCGAAAATTCGCTCATCAACTCATGCTGCATGAGTGGAACTTTTTAAATGTATTCAACTCACCAATTCAACCCTGTAGCGCGAAGCTTCGCCGCTCCGATGCTCTTCCAGTGACGAACTCCGACGCGCCGCGCGTTGTCGCTCGAATCCGCGCCGTTCGTGAACGCCTGAAAACTCTTCCAGTGGACACGGAGTCATAAGTCAAAAGTCCCATTCATGCAGCATGAGTTGATGAGCGAATTTTCAAAGAATCATTTAAACAGATTTGGTGGGTGATTCTTATAGGAAATTTCACGCTAATTCCGAATATACCATGATGAAATGTGAAATACGACAAAATGACATCATCTTATAGGAAATCTAACGTTCTTTCCAACGGTGTCCTTATTCAATGTTTAATAATAAATTAAGGAAGTTATAGCCATTTTAGTGGCTGAAAGTTGAAATCACGAAAAAAAATCTTAAAATTGAAAAAAATCACGAAAATAGGGGGTTAATAAAAAAACTCTGTTAGACACTTTTTATTGGGAATCAGTTGTAGAATCGATCCCTGAATTTTTTCTACTCAAACCTGAGACACCCTGTATAAGGGTAGAAGCTTGCTCTTTTTTACGAAAAATTTGAATTTCACAAATATCAACTTTTGAAGAGGCGGTAAAGCAATTTCAGCGGAATTGTATCTCTTATTTAGAGTGAAATGTTCTATTCAACTATTCTAAAAGTGGATAAAATAATAAACTAACTTTTTTTTTAACTTAAAAATTTAGGGGTTTTGGCCACCCCTGTACCACTATGCGACGTGCGTAATCTGACGAGGCTTCCCCTGTCATAGTAACCACTTTCATTGGAAAGCAAGCGTTTATTTGTTCAAGCGAGTTCGTCAGAACTGTCAGAACTCGCACTCGCTGTAACCGTAACCGGCTTGATTTCTTTGTTCCACAGATGATTTGAATTCGATCTCCAAGAGGTTAGTTGGCGAGCTGTTTTCAGGAAGGGTCGTTTAGGGGGGGGGGGGGGGGGGGGGGGGGGGGGGGGGGGGTGGACAAAGAAGTTCGTGGGGAAACGGTTGCCGGGCTGAAACTCGGACCCTCCGCCCCCCGGGGGCAGCTCCTCTGCAAATGGGCCAAAGGGCGCCGACCATTAAAAGTTGTTTCTTGGAGTCTTTGACCGGAGGGTAACTCTGGGAAGTTGCGGGACAGCCCCCGGGGGCGGCGACTCAACTGGATGGGGACAGAAGCTGGATGGGGCTCAGACTGGTGGGTCGGAGCTGTTGAGACTGCAGGCGTTCGGAGGCGGCGGTTGAGATGCTGTTTGAGTTGCTCACCGCCCTTGACTCTCGAGCTCCCACAATCAGCCCTCAACAGGCATCACAGAGAAGAGACTCCACAATCCTGCTAATAACTCCTCAGTGTCGAACTTCCAAGTTTCCATCTCAAATAGCTACTAAGCCTTCGACTTGGTGAGGGTCTCGAAAATTGTACACAAAATCAGGACGTTGAATGACAACAACAGCACTGTCGAGAGAGAGGGGACTGGGGACATTTGAGGTAAAGAAAAAAGAATAAGAATGAAATTAAAGAATTGATCATTTAAAAAGATAATAATAGTAGGTAACTACCTAGGGTAAAAAGGACAGTACGGTGATTTGAGCCATTCAGAAAGGGTTGACAATTTAGAGAGGATTTATTTGGGATAGATCACCCTTCAATTTGAAGTTGATACGTTGATCAGGTAAGAAGGGGAAGTAGTTAATTAAGGGAACTGGCAGTGAAAAAATGAAAAAATTTCGCTTTTCTGTTTTTCGCATTAAAAAATTATTTTTTTAAAAATCATTTTTGAATTTTTTTTCAATCAGAACTGGTGGAAAAATGCCCTTGAAGTGGGGTAAGTACGGGTTAGCCACGCTCAGGCTAGTGTAGGCCAGCTCCGTAGAACTGCTGGTCTTCATTCTTCTCAAATTCATCTTTCAACTTCCTCCTGACAATTGGGACGTACTTTTCTTTCTACTTGGATATTAAATATCCAAGTACTGACGAGCACAAATTTTGTGCCCCGAAGCTTTACGCGTTACCGTCAGTCTGGCAGTTACCGCGTTACCGGCAGAAAATGTAGGGATGCAATAATTTTGAAAACGTTCTATACTTACCTCGAAAATTTCAAATAGGAAGGTATAATGTTTTTTCTATCGATTTTAAATTTTTAGCGTCGAACGAGACCTCGCCGAGCACTGTAGGACCAACCGTTTGCTTCCAACAGGTACTTGAAAGGGTTGAACGAAAAGAAAAGGACCAGAAACACGAGTGTGAATTGCCCCGTTCAAAAACCCAGTTGATCAAATGCAATTTTCTGTTTTCACCGGATCGAGGATAAAGTTACCCTTCCTAACACTTCCTTAATACTACTCCTTGGTACTTCCTTAATTTATTCTATAACTTCCTAAAGCTTCCTTAGTAAATGAATTACGTCAAGAAAAACCTACTACTCTCGGATAGTAATCACACAGGTAGGTACTCATAGTGCAAAGGGGAATGATTGTGCGCTTCGCGATATAACCTACTTTAATAAGCCGTTGTGATTCGGATTCCACGTGATATTTCATGGGCAAATAACCCGTCACTCGATCTTTTGAGTGCGCAAAAACGTGCGCAAACACGCGGTTTTTGTCTCGTAAATTACGGAAAAATACTCAGCGAAGTTGAAATGGCACATAGCTCCGGAACTACTCAACCAATTTCGGTGAGATTTTCAGGGATTACGCCAGTTAGACCTTGGAGGGTCCCCTATGAATTTCATCGCCATCGGACCACTAATAGCGTGTGCGCATGCGCAAAGGCGAATTGTTCCCAACTACGATTTCTCAGTTCCTAATTGACCTATTTTGCTCAAATGCGGAGGATAGTTGGAGGTTAACAGTTACCTTCGAATTTTGACACGATTGTATCGGCAATACCTACTGCGCATGCGCAATTCTGAATCGTGTTTCATAGCTATAACTACGGAACAACTCTACTAATTTTGGTGACATTTTCAGTCCCCTACTAATTCCATAGCCATCCGGCCACTAGTTGCGTGTGCGCATGAGCAAACGTGAATTCCCTGAAACTACAATATATCAGTTCCTAATGGATCGATTTCACTCAAACTAGGAGGGTAGTTGGGGGCTGACTCAAGGCCTATGAGTTTTATCACGGTTGGATCAGTAATAGCTACTGCGCAAGCGTAAACGTTGAATTTGTTGTCGTAGGGATAACTCCAGAACTATTCTACCAATTTCGCAGAAATGTTCACTTACTGATTCTATACGTCCATGTTACAAAAGTGAGGAAGCTATACTGCCCACCCTACTTGGTAGACGTTTTCGATTCTCAATGTGAAAACAAAGCTTCCGCAACTTTCGGTAGACTCGGAATGCAATAGTGAGATACTCTAGGGAGTGTAAGATAGGCATTTGACATTTGTCATTCGATCCTTATAAGGTTTGCAATCCCGTCCAGCTTTACCAATTCCGGGATCTCGGGATTACCTATTCTCAATCCCGGGATTTAGGAATTAATTTAAAAAATATAAAAATTATTGTAAAAACCGAAAAAATCGTTTATTTTTTAAAATGCTAAGTATAACTTTACACACTTAACTCATTTACCTATAAATTATTTTAAAATTTTCAATTTTCAATTTTATTTACGAACACATAGGTACGTACAAGTTACTTTTTTTCATTTTTCATAAAATGTGCCCTCAGAAAGCAGAGAGAATTCAATGTCCCATCAGCCAGTTTGCTCCTCAGTTTCGTAAAAAAAATATACAACCAATGTACTTTGACGTAATGTTTAACCCGACAATTGGAAGTAAGTACCTACACCTTGTGATTGCCATAATACTTATCAAGTTGGTAAAAACTAACCTTGCATTTCGCACTTGCTCCACCCTTACTCGTGAAAAACAGGCTCCATATGGAATCTTTATCGCCGTCCTTTTTGTGTTTCACAAATTCACTATTTCCACACATTATTATTGGGGACAGTCAAAAACTATTAGGCACAAAACGCAACTCAGTCAACAAAAAATGGAAGTCCGGAAAATTCTTCACGCTCGCGAGTGTGAATCACACATGTTGCGATTGGGAGGGAAGAGAGCGCTGTTTGGACTGAAGGGGACACGGTTCTGTGATTCAAAGTCATAGACTTGCTTCCTAATTCTGAGAATTTCCTTTCTGGTTTTCATCATGAACACTTTGCCTCGAGTTGGGACTATTTTCCGTTTGAAATTTTTGTATTTTGAGATTTCGGAATCCCGAAATCCCGGGATTGGCCCCACGAATCCCGGGATTTGAAATCGGTGAAAATTGTGATCACACTCGTCACACACTAGAAGTTCGTTCGTACTACGAGAATCGTTGTTCTCGTAGAATCGTTGTTTCACCATTTCCAATCCATCACATTGGGGCAACGTATGGCAACGTCGCCTTCTACAGGATAATAGAGATTAAGGAGTGTCTATTGTAATTCGTATTTCGAATAGGCCCATCGATCTATTAATCCAATTTTGAATCTGGAAATTGATTTGGATTCTGCTAGCAAAACCCTATGTTACGGATACCTGACATTAAAAAAAATGTTCAAATTCGAGCAAAAAATATTTGCAGACAATGAAAGAAAATTAAAAAAATCGAAACTGAATGTACAAACCTATGTTTGGTGATACCATTCACAGAAAGCTTTGCAGAATGGAAATCGGTCCACCCGGTCCATAGAAAAACGGAAATTAATTTTCGTTAATTTTGAAGCGCAACGTGGTGGCAGCTTTTGGAACTAAACGCGGGACATTCCGCCTTAAGGGTGCCCCCTGGTCTAGGGAAAAACGGCTGGATCGAATTGATTTGAGTGTCATAAGTTGATGTTTTGGTGGATGGTGAGAAGTGGGGAGTGAAAAGGTGGTGGTGCGGCACCTCAAAGAAAAGTGGCTAGCTTCGCCACTGTGGGTCGGTACGTACGGAAATGCGGTAGAAGAAGGCTGAGTCACTGCAGTCAGAAACTGAGGAAGCAGCGAGTCTGCACAGCCGCAAGACAGTAATGAGTCAAGTTGAAGAATCTTGGTTGTTGCGGAGGAGCATCGAGCGGGTTATATTTGGGACGGTGATGAATGAACGCGTCTTCCCCTCAGTCCCTCCACTCTGAAGAGGTATTCGCCTGAAGGGATCCTCCGTTTTTCTTGAACCGTCAACTCCCCCTACAACCCTCAGGAATATACCTACCTAACAACTGCCTCCCCGCAGAAGCAATGGCTCGAAACTTGTTTTTACTTTCCTCAGATTCATAAAAAATGAAGTGAGTGGTTGTTTTGCTTCTGAGACTACCGAGAGCGGAAGCTATATTATAACTTTTGGGATCGAAAACATTCTTGTCTTCCAAGATTGAAATTTACATTCGGATTGTATAGAATTTTCGGAGATGATGCAGCTACAGCAATGGCTTCAAAATTTTAGTAATGTAAATTTTTGAAAATTTTCTTCATGGAAATCCGTTTCAGATTCTAAAACGATTCCCGAAATTTAACAATGTTTTCATTTATTTACATTTATAGCATTTTCCAATCAAATGAAACCACTTACCGATCAAATGAAACCTCTGACCGATCAAATGAAACCTCTTTTATTTTATTTGAATATTTGGATTGCAATTTTATTATATATTTGGTTCTTGACGAATAAAATACAACAAATATGTGTATAAGAAGTGGGAAAAAAGTAAACGAAAAATTGCAACGCATTGTCTTTCATAACTCATAATAGAAAAGAATAAACATTGGAGTAACAAAATTAACACTTCTTGTTGAAAGTCTTTCAATGAAGAGGCTGCCCTTCAGCTGCTGCTGGCAGTTTCATAATCATATTTTATTACATAATAGGTCCAATCAGTAGTCGTGATCGTAAAAAAATGTGTTTTATTCGAAATATATGGAAAAATATACCTTGCTATTTGAAGTTTTCATGCTAGGGCGCTTTGAAAATGTCATCCTTTATTTTCTACCCTTAGAGAAGACTGACGGTAACGCCAAGCTTCGGGCACAACTAGACCCTAAAGGTGGCCGGTACACCAAATTTCATTAATTTTTTTCGTGCTCGATTCCAAAGTTATTATTGAAAATAGTAAACGAAAACAAAATTAAACAAAACGTTTTTGTAATTTATTTTTCTCTTTTTCTACGGGGTAATTTATAGAAGTTATGGCCCTTTTACGGTCGTGAGGTCGAAAACACGGACACAATCTTAAAATTAGAAATATTCCCAAAAACAAGGGGTTGTAGTTGAATAAAAACTCTAGTGAGCACTTTTGGTTGAAATTACTTGTAGAATCGATCCCTGAAGTTGTTCCGTAACTGGAACATCCTGTATAGGTATCCGGCAGAATTCCAGAATTAGCGAATTTTCGAAAAAATGAAGCTATTGCAATGGCTTCAAAATTTTTGTAATGCAAATTTTTGAAAATTGTCTTCATGGAAATCCGTTTCAGACCATTCTAAAACGATTCCTGAAAATTAACACTTTTTTATTTGTATATATATGTTTATATATGTGTCATTCCAGACGATATCTGCACGAGGGATCGAGATAAAAAATCTAAAAAAAATTAAAATGTCAATAATATCAAAAGTAAGGATGAGTTCGTTGGCCAGATTTTTTGGAGTACTTCAAGGGGTCAAATTTTGAAAATTTAGTTTCAAAAATAGCAAAAAAACGTGTTTTTTGAGGTTATTGGTGTGAGATACCATCATAAACATAGGAACATATGGTATATTCGGAATCAGCGTGAAATTTCCTATAAGAATCACCCACAAAATCGGTTAAAATTATTCCTTGAAAATTCGCTCACCAACTCATGCTGCATGAATGGAACTTTTTTTTTCAAAGCCGATTTCAGAACTGACTACTGGTTTTTAGCTCAAGAATAGTAAAGTAAAGCAAAAATGAAAAGGGAATAACGTCGTTTCTCGCACGTTGATATAAGTAACATTTAATTAAATTATCCTTGCATAAAATAAGAGCTGTTGAAGAAGAAAACTGGTTGTTCTTCCGCATTAAAATATCACTCCGGCTGTTGCAGTTGGCCGTTCATAATATTATCCTGCTCAACACTGTCGTAAGAATTTACGATGAGAAGACGTCGGAGTAAAGAAATTCCCACAACGAACGTTAGTTTCCAGTGTTTCCGTCTTGAATAATGGACAGCGGGGGCTCGAGGGACTACTTGAGTCCTTAAAGATCCCATTCTCAAGAATTAAAACTGTTCTTAATTCTGTTCGGTATAATAGGGAGCTTTGAATAAATTTTGAGTTCTCACCCCTCTTCAATGAGATGGGCCCTAAAAATTATTGGTCGTTTACACGAATAAAGTAGACAGTTACGTTCTGACATGATTTTTGGTAATGCTGATGGAAAATAAATTATAGTGTGCGATATGATGCTTATCCTTCCTGTAAGGCCTAGGAAAAAAGAGAAGAAACACGAGTGTGAATCGCAGATCCTCCGGTTAGGCCGAATTCCCGTTCAAATATCTCACTTGTCCCTACTTTACAGGAGACACAAAAAACTGATTGTAAGTGTCCCGTTGGCTTAATTTTTTCAAAACAAATTTTTACAGGCTCATCAACCAGTTCTTTGACGATTCGCATAAATAATATATTAAGGTAATCATTATTATTAGTTGAAAAATAACTTACACTAAAATAGCGATAAAAAACGACGTACAAATCTTATCGTATCTAATGATCCATGAAATGGAATTTCATCGTATCTCACCACTTTTCCATTCTTTTCCACACCTTTTGCACCTTTATCGTTTCTATGATAGGCATGGTGCCAGTATTTTATTGCATTTCTTACCAGCAATGATAGAGACACTGTGGGTGGTATGTACCCACTTTGTTTTGATGAAGAAAGCGCGGGGGTTTGACATGGTGTGAAAGTGGCTCATTAGGGTTCTTGATAGGATATGATAACAAAAAACGCCGACTCTAGCGCTTCCATTCATTGTACCTTAAAACTAACTTCTCCATCGTTTCATCGTCAAAAATTGAGATAGTTCATGATTACCCTTAAAATGCAAAATTCGCGAAATGCAACTTTCTTTTGGTTTCAACGAACCACGTTTCTTGTTTACTTTGAGGAGCTTCCT
>JAEMON010000002.1:38105180-38127523 GCA_030264115.1 Lygus lineolaris | reverse complement strand
AAAAAAAAAAACGTAATGCCGATGCGTTTACGTTTTACCTATCGGCTAAAATACTTTATCGAATTTCCTGCCCACTGATTTGGTACTGCCATTCGTCTTCAGTGGACCCACTGAGCCTCCTCTTCATCTGAAGAATTTAACGATTCAAAATAGGTAATACCAACCAGCCAACGGCTGTGATGGCGCTAAACTCGTGACATTTATATTTTTACATTTTCAGAATTGTAGATTATGGCAATAGCATGTCCCATGCTAATGTAATAATATTATTGTGTTCTTCTGAAACCTTAGATTTCACCACGACAATAGTTTACCTACCTTCTCTATAATAATTATTTATAATATATTATGTAGTAGTAGCTACCTCTAATGATTTCTATTCCGCCTTATACAAAATTATTCCGCCAATTTGGATGCAAGTTTGTAAAAGTTTACCTCCACTCCACAGAAGTATCATAGTTGTTTCCAGCTCTGCTGATCTTTGAGCTCAATTTTTGACTCAGTTGATCTGGGAGCACAATGTATTCTGATGACCCCGAAGAGACGTCGAAACTGAGTCGGGTGATGGGTGAAAATATTTATTCCTACAAAATTCCGCGACTTTTGTTCGTGTTGGACATTGGACAATAGGAAACAGACTTTAGAGATCCTGGAGCCTTGCGTGATGTGGTGGAGTCGTTGGACCCCGTGAAAAGCTTTAGAAATGCCTGGAAAGGCACTTTTAATCATGTCAAACTTGGTCTCGTGGAAAAATCGGGAATATGTCCACCACAGGACTTGCCTTCCCAGGATTCTCTAATTTTGACGGGTACCGGTGAGGAAGTTTGTGGCTCACCAAAGAGGACATAGCCATAGGTCAGCATAGCCTGGTGTCCCCTGGTCTCTCTGATCATGGAAGAAGCAGTACTGGGTCTAGGGATCAGGAGCAAGTGTGTACCACAAGCCACCTCACCGATATCACGTCGGGGTCACCAGTTTAGAGATCCTGGTGCTACCACTTCCTGAAGACTGGCGACGCCCACGCCATGGTCGTCCCTCAGAGCTGCGAGATCATCTGCCTAGGCAGCCAAAGACTCATTTGTTCCTGCAAAAACTTTACTTTGGTCTGCTTGGTGATGATTTTGACTTCAGAATTGGATTTAGCATCTTCAAAAACCCCGATATCCCAATTAACAGCTTCGAAAGCCGAATAGTTTGGTGGGTAGTATGTAACGAAAAAACGCGTGACGCCATCAGTATAATATCCCCCCCCCCCCTCACTCGATTCCTACGTGCGGGAGCGAGATGACGTCACACGCTTTTTCCTTCCCCTTTTTCACCAATTTCCGTTTATTTCCGACCATCAATAATTGATTGTTGCACCTTTTTGAAAAGCTCTCTGGTAGACCAAAAAATGTGAAAGAAAGCCGAAAATAATGCACGTCTGTTCCCCCTTCTTCTTGAATTTCTGGGAGAAGGACAACATTTTGGATTTAGCCCAGTACAAAGATTTTCAAATTTGTTATTATTTATGTTTCAGGGAAAGTTGAGCTTGTTGTGTGTGCTACATTGCTTTGTTTTATAATAAATAAAGTTGATTTTGCTTTTGTTAAACACCTTCACTGCGGGTGTCACGGACCCTTGACACCCCTCCACTCTCCAAAACTGCGAGATAAAAGTTTTTGGGTTCCTTAGTTTTACATTTCAAGTTATACTTCTAACTTTCAACAAAAACTTGTCGTCTTGTTCAGCAACTGATTGTTTCAATTAGCGAGTTCACAAGGTGCAATAACATAGATAGGAGGTTGAGGTTCCTTGAAACTCACCCTATTTATACCGGCAACCCGATAGGTGAGCGTGTCCTGCGAGTTGTTTCTAGGTATAAAATTATTCCAAATAGAATAAAACTTCCTTGAAAAGTTGTTTTAATAGCAGTCACCATAATATCACACCACCATCAGTTCTCTTTAGGGTTGGTGACTATTTCTGTTCCTTCTTCCATGGTGGCACATAATACCTATTGTCTCTACCATTTCCTGTGCTATAAATATTGGTAAATGTTACAAACAATTGTGCTTCCTAATGTCGGTACTGGTTTGTATAAGAGCAAAATTGCTGACCTGAGACTTCTGAGTCGAATGAGACCAACGCCAGCTCATCAACACAGTTGCCATGATTTTTGGCGATTTTTCGGAATTTTCCATTTTCTTGACTCTTTTAGTCGAAAATACGGGAAAAATCGAGGAAACAGAAAACTTTGAAAAATCACCGAAAATCATGGGTACTGTGTTGCTAAGCTAGTGTTGGCCTCATTCGACGCAGAAGTCTCAGGTCTTCAACTCTCATAAAAAAAAACAAAAAAAAAAACTGATTTTGGGCTGTTCCAATGATCAAAAACGTGAATTTTCGAGGTTTTTCTAAGATATCGCAGCTAAGTACGTATTCTAGGTGTAGGAACATGTATTCACATATTTGTATAGGGTCATATATTTGGAAGCGAAAAATTCCTATAAGATTGGAGGGAGTTTGTCCAAAAAACCCTATTTTGAGCCACTGAGCGCAGGTTTGACGCACGGCTGAGAAACGAGATTTTCTGAGAGAGAGAGAGTTGAGTGAACGTGGTATTCGTAGGTCTAAAAAAGAGATGATTTTCGCTTTATTTCATGTAGTTCAAGTAGCTGTGAAAAGAACGTATTATAGTCTAGGAGAAGGTGATAATTTTGTGTTAGGAAGGAAAATGTGAAAGTGAGGTCCTCCCTCAATCTACGTCGTCATGACACGCCCCATGAAGGCGTGGTAAATTGTGAGATATTATACTCTAGTGTCCACAGTGATCGATACTTTATCATTCGATAAAGTTATAACTTATCTCTGATAATCTTAACTACTTAAATATAACTTCTTTCAGGACAACAAAATTGAAATGAACCAATCAACCAACTTCTCTTCCGCATGGATGTGGAAATTACTGCTGCGAGGTGGAAAACCTCTAGCCTTTCCTGAAAACTCTAGTTTCTATTTGCTTCCCCGATTTCATGTTAACATTTCCTGGACGAAAAGACCTGATTTTCAATAACCCTAAGCAAAATACTTTAAGAAAAAAAAATTGACTGGAATCTACCTTGTTTGATAAACTGTGAATATTGAATTGAGATACCGTAAGGTTCCTTGAAGAATATCAACGTTTTACGATTATTCACGAGAAATGCAATTTAAAATTTTGATTTTAGACATGTTCTTAAACACTCGTATTTGGTAGTGAGAAAGCAAAATGAAGCATCCAAAATATTGTTCGCAAACGAAAATGATAGGTATGCCCCCTCCCCCGATATTATGTACATACGAAAAATAAATTATGAAAAGTGTCAAGAGACTGAAACTCATTTCTTGGGCACCTGGGATCTATACAGAAATAGGTAATTAACGGTTCTGTGAAAATGAATTTTGGATTTCACCATGGGATTGTGTGGGTTATTTATTTACTGAGCTGATCCGATAGGCAGAACAACCACGCAATATCCACTACATAGGTACCACCTTACGGACTTATGAGCGGTTCCTTCTTGATTTCGTAACCTATAGTCAACAAGGTCGAGGTTAACAGCTGCACTCTCCTCAGAATGAACCGACTTGTCTGTTCCACAACCACAACGTACCAGGCGTAGAGTGCAGCTATTAGGTACCTTCGGCCTTCTTGACTATAGGTTACGAAGGTGAATCAAGAAGGAACCGGTCACAAGTCCGGGAGGTGGATTCGACGTGGTTGTTCTACCTATCGGATCAGCTCAGTAAATAAATAACCCACAAAACCCCACGGTGTTAGCCACTGCTAATTGGAACGATGGCAACCTAAATAACACCAGTTCCGCCATCCTACTGTGTTGGACGATTCTATCAAAGGCCGGTTGGAAAGGCTCCTACTAATAAAAAGGGTGTATCTTAAGTAATTGGCCACCCTTCCTCATTTCCTTATTTCACTACTTAAAAAAATGGGACCAACGGTGATTTTTATGATTTTTTGCGAGGGATTCAACCATGAGATTTTCGCTCACCCATGCTCAATCAACACCAACTTGGGTTTTTTCAAATGGGAACCTCCATTTTTCAATACAGATTCGGATTGTATGCGAAATTTCATGAATTTATGACCCCTCACCCGAAAATGTGAGTGCAAAAACGTGCGCGATTACGCTGCAAATGTACGCCCCAAAAGCAAGAAATCGAGTTTTTTGGGTGTAGTAAACTATCGATTATGATACATGATTTTAATGTGTTTTTTCACGCTGAATAACGTGGTGATATTACGTTTTTGATTTGTTAAAAAAATTGAGCAACCAGGATTTTTTTTTTTTTTTCTTCATGAAAATTTGAAATTACGAGACAAATCGAAAAATCAACGTTATTCAGCGTGGAAAAACACATTAAAATCGTGTGTGATACTTGATAGTTGACCACACCCAAAAAACTCGATTTCTTCGTTTTAGGGAACATTTTGAGCGTAATTGCGCACTCACATATTCGAGTGAGGGGTCATAAATTCAAGAAATTTTGCGTAGAATCAGAATTTTCAAGTTTGAGGGGTCCAATTCGAAAAAAATCAAAGTTGGTGTTGATTGCGCAAGGTTGCGCAATGGAGTGTGAGCATAGTTTTGTTTTCCTTTTCCAAATGATAGATCTTAGCGAGAGCTTTCCGAAATGGCTCAACATGGAGGGTATCCTATTACCTTACAAGGGTCTTGAAATTAATAATGATGACGTCACCAACCTCCCTCCCGCCTGGGGGGAGGTCCCTCAGAGCCAAAATAATTCTGACGTCACGCGCCTCTTTCGAGCTCAACCAGACGGAATTTTCAGTTAGAAAGGGGCTCACGGTGGTTTTTGAGGACGCTGAACCCGAATTTGAGGAGAGAATTTCGGGCATATGCGCACACTTTATGCGGAAATGCCATGGTTGGATTCCTCACAAAAAATGATAAACATCACCGTTGGTCCCGTGTTTTTTACTTAGCTAAGGAAGCCAACTACAATACCGTATATATAACGTCCGTATATATAACGAGTGTTTCAGAATTTGTGCAAGGGGGAAAAATGCAATCGATGAGTACCACACACCTATAATATCAAACCTTTTAATTACTTTATTTAAGAAAAATCATATAATCCAATAATGTACAACATTTTACAATCATCTCTTATTTTACAATATGACGCAACTAATTTGTATTATTATTATTTGTTTCGCTTACAAATTTTCGAACGTCATGCAATATACAATTCCTCGTCCACTTCAAAATTAAATTCAACATCAAACTCATTGGAGGATTTGTAATTAACATCTTGGATACAATTTCTTTAAGCTAAAAGCGATCAGTCGATTAATTTGAATTCACAAAATAACTCTTCAACAAAACATAGTTACCCACTACTTAATTATATTTTTTACACTTTTTTTCACATAAATTTCTTTTATTGACACTAAATAATGTAAAAGCCTAATACGATTATTACATAGAGTCTTAAGGTCTATCGTTGTCTAACATAATTTTTTTCGCTTACATTTTTCCAAACTTTGCAGTATGCGAGTGTTTCTGAAACGCTAAATTAACAAGCTAATATTTATCCTCTTCATGCAGACCAATATTTTTTTAGTTGTTCTGAAGCATCAAATTACATTTTCCACATATAAAAATAGCGTTATGATGAAGCACTCACAAAATAACGATCCGAGGAAACGTAAATCGGTTAATAGCTTTCCCAAGTCAAGTTAGGAATTTTCCAAGACAAATAATTAAGAATTTTTTTCAAATTTGTAATTAAAAATTCCTAATTTGTAATGGAAAATTCTGGAGCTATGTTCGAAAATTCTTAATTTTTCTTGGAAAATGTCTTGTTTTACTTGGAAAAGCTATACAACGAAATTAAGCTATTTTTTTGTTATTTATCACAATCATTTACAAAGATTATGTACACATTTTGGAGGCTGAGTTAGGGAGTATAGGTCAGTTTGTGGGGTGTTAGGGGATGTTGGTTTGACAGAGTTAGGGGTGAATGGTATAGACGGGGTGAAGCGGGGTGTCACCCTCATTTGTGCTTAATGCAATAGTCGTGTTTCAGAAGGGAAACTAAAGGCTCTGGTTGGGATGTAAGGGAATTCAGGTCTAACGGCAGACGTATTCGCCGCCAAAGCTAATTGTCAATACGCCCCAAAGGCCATTGAATACTTCAAGTTGATGATTGATGAACACCGAAGAAATTCACGTGAGGTGCGCAGCCGAAGTTGCGTCTTAGCAATCTACCATCGCTCAAACAGAACGTTCAGCTCTTATAAAAGAAGGGAGTAGGGTAACTGTAACCGTGTTTCTGACACCAAGGAGGAGCTGATGGGAGGGTTTACATTACTTTCCTCACCCGTAAAATTGATGTTTCTGAAGGTTTTACTCGTAATTTCGGCCCTCGGAAAATATGCCTGGAAATTGGGCATTTGGAGGTTTCTGTGCCTTTAAAAAGAGTTAATACGAGTATAATGCTGTGAAATTCATCAAAGCTTTAGAGCGGTCCAGCAAGAAAGCTCAAAAAGTGCTAAAAAGGATGCTTGTTCCCCTTCATTGGTTAGATTATTTGCCCATAAATGAACTTCGAGAGATAATTTCCCTACTGGTTCACCATGATTCACAAACAGAAATGCCTCGAATTTGGAATTGATCAATCATGCTCGAAGACACTTTCGTACGAACAAAGGTATTAAACGTACATATACCTCCATCCACACAGACGTTTTTGTCTAAAACATAATCGAAATTGAGCAGAGATGAAGATGCCTCAAGCCATCCTAAAGAGGAATAAAATCATTTTTCGGCCGACTGCATTAGGCACATACTTTCTTTTCCACACTTCAGGTAGGCTGAGGAAAGTAAAAAATCTTATCCATCTTCACTTTACGAAAGTCAATCTGTCTTTTGATTATCGGGATTCATGGAGAAAGCTGTTCAAAATTTATTGATCCATCGAAAATTTATGAAATACAGCTACCTAGACCAACGTTTCCGGTAGGTACTTCGTTGACTGTGTTTGTAAGCTCATAGCTTTCGGTGCTGAATTTCACCACATCTGTCACTGTACCTACCTACTAGGCAAATCGAATTATGGGGGCCAAGCGAGTCCGCCATCAAAATGGCGGCATTTCGAACAACTACTATCGATAACAGTTACCCTATCCATCCCCTAAATGTCCCCTAAAATTTGTAACAATTTCTTTCAGGTAGGTAATTCACGTACAAAGGTACGTAGACCTACCTGTTCAATTATTTTTTTTTCTTAAATTGATTATTGCGTAGATGGAAAGCTGTGGACTAAGCCAACATAATATATGGAAGCGCGAAGCTAACAATGCCAAAACTGATATTTTGCTGATTTACAAAAATATTTTCGGGATGATATGAAATATTTCAATGGTAATGATTTAATGATGTTTGAAAACTATTTATGTACAATCATAAATGTCATTGAAAACTATATTATTAATTTTGTATAGTGTTCACTTCAGTAATTTGTTCAGGCTCATGCAGTGCAGTGTTAGTTGAACGTGCTACTAGCTCCACTAAGTTCCCGTAATATTTACAAAAACAGGACCAGACTGTTTAAAAAAATAATGTTTTGTTCGAAATCGCCAAAAAATCTATTGTCTCCTGCGTTTCAAAGACATATTTTCATTTATTTAGGTACTTTTCATAATGATCTAGGTACCATTTTAAACAACTGAAAACATCATCAAGGATTTACAATCATCGCAGGGTGTCTTCGCACTCGCAGGTGCCTGGGCAGTGTTCTAGTTCTGATAACGTAGTTTATCACTTCACATGATCTCCGGATGATCTCAATAGTAACCACAGAGTAACGGAGACATCTTATGGTAACCAATCATCCCCGTCAACTGAAATTGGGTTGATGTGGTTATGAAAAGTACTGTAGTTGTTCCTAACTCCTATGGAGTGGGGTCATGAGTCATGATGAACAAAAATTTCAGACCCTGGTGTATAGAAAGCCAGTGGTTGAGTGAGACTCTTTGTCTTCTGGGTTACTTCCTCTTATAACCTTACTGCAAAACACTATCTAATCGAAATTGGGACTCTGGATCTTTTGTTTTCATGGCAGTGTTGGACAAACGCCATTTTGCAATTAATTTCGATTTTGGTTGTAAATTAGGCTCTAACCACTCAAATCCCATGTTACACCATACCGTTGGAATCGCCTGATTCTCAAATACAATAGATCGAACGGGGATCAATGAAACAAGTGTAATTAGAATGAATAATTACACTTAAAATATGTAATGGAAAACTCTTTACATAAAATGGAAAATTCCATTTTATTCGTTCAACTGTAAGATTTCAGTGAGAGCTTTCCAAAAAGGTGCTATATGTGGGGTACCCGATGATTGGAAGTGAGCGAAAACGAGTGCCCTCAGAACAGATGACGCCACAAGTGATCTTCTCATCCATTTCACAGCCAACCTAATGAACCTTTTTAGGTAGAAATTAGAACAGAAGGGTTTTCGAGGGTGCTGAATCCGAATTGGAAAATTCAAAATTACGACACACCAGAATTGCCCATTTTAAATGAAACGTGACAATCACATAATTTATTTGTAATTATTCAATGTAATTACATACTTGGTAATATCATTGATTCCCGTTGGTTATATTGTATTCTAGAGAAGAAGGCGGTTCCAACAGCATGGTTCATCAAGGGAATGGTTAGTGCCTGATTTACAACCAAAAAGAAAAATAATTGCAAAATGGCGTTTGCCCAACACGGTTTCATGGTATGCATGAACCACTTTTCTTTGGTATCATTTGAATGAGTTCAAATTTTAGCATTATCTGTCATGACATCGATTTGATTAATATCAGTACAGTATGAACTACTAGGGAATGACTAATCACATTTAAAAAAACCCAACTGTAAGCTACTTTACATTGGTACTTACCTACATGGTAGGTAGCCTTAGGGATAAAGAGGAACAACCAAGAATGTAGCACCTATGTAACGTTTTCTATGACATAAATATGTATCTTCGCAATAATTTAGGATCGACCTTGTCATTACTTGCTTTGATGATTGATAGAAATAGGAGGTTTCTGGGCTTCGGGAGCGAGGATGCGGGGAGAAAACGGCGGCTAATGATGACGGCGGTCGATGGATTAGGCGAAGTATCACCTGAAGTCCGAGATGAGCGTCAGATCGAGAAGAAATGCTGAGGTCAGCAGGAGAGCTGCGCGGTGGGACCTGACGCAGAGGATGGTCGACGTCCAGACGAGCCACCAGGGCGTGGAGCAGAGCGTCGCTGCGTCCCTCGTCACCCCTTCCGGCGGACCTAGTGAAGGCAAAGTGTAGTCTTCACCATCTGGAAAACCAATGTAAGAATCACTTGGTTCTCATGTGCACACCGAGTCTCTAATATGCGACGAAATATCCCAAAAAATGGATATCCATTGAAATGGCAGCGTCTTTGTCAAACAGGTCAAGCTATTCATAAGACCATTGCCATGATGAAGGGGGTAAACGAGCTGCCCACTACCCATATACCTTCCACCTAGCTTCTAAAAAGGTAATTGTGAAGGTTTGAACCCTTTCAAGAATAGTGATTGATTTTTCAGCTTAGCTCAGAGGAGATGCAGGACTGATGGTTTAGACCTGATCATCCTGCTCTAGCTTTTAAGAATCGAGTGCGTACCAGTCGAGATGACATGGTAAAACTTTCACGGTCACACCATACAAATATTGCGGGAAACTTTATCGCACTTCTTTTCTGAAATCAAAAGCCTCAGGTTTTGCCCTGAATTTTGTTTTTGTTTGCAATATTTTATTTCGAAGAAGTGGAAGATGCCTAAAAGTACCTACATGGTAATGTACTCTTATGATTTTTATGTAGGTACCTACTTCAGGGGAACGAATGATCAACTTCGACTCTCATAGAACTGACTATGTAGAGGCTATGTAGATTTCTGCATGCCAAAATAAATTGTGTGACTCCGACAGTAAAACATTAATTTATGACAAAAATGTATTCAACCAATAAAAATTATAACTGGAACCAAAAATTAAACCTTGAACTCACCTGTGTCCCTCCACTCTTCGACATCATATTCCTCGAGAACTTGATTTTCGGAATGCTTCCATTTTTTAGAGTTTCTGGCACCTGTGAACATTGATTGAAGTATGTTATCCTGCCTGAGTCGAGAAGGAGAGCGTAAAAATGAGAAAAGCAACGCAGATTCACCTGAGTAAATCATCGATACTTAACTTTCAACAAGGAATATTTAAGGAATATGATTAGAAGTGAAGAAAATTCAGAGAGCAACATTAGATTAGTTACAGTAGGTAAGTATCCGATGTGTCCATTCATTTGAGATTCACTTTATCAAACGAAAGTACTGAGAACGAACTGAATCACTTTGTATTAACAGTGGAAGGAACTTATCTATGAAGGTTCGTGAGGGTAGGTAAAGAAAAAATCCACCTCCCCCCCCCCCTCCCCCATGAAACAATCTTTCGAGACATTAAAAAGACTTGCACTTTGTTTTCAAAATTTAGAAAAATCCATTTAGTGGCAACATCAGGTGAATCAGGGTCTGTGCCGATCCGTACTTAATATGCGTTCTCTTCGACAACCCTCCCTATTATGCAGGGGATGGGGTCCTATCCCTGTAAGGGTCTTCTTTATTCATCACTCTCTCTCTCTCTCCTCACAGCTTTACGGCCCTTTAAGAGCCTTAGCTTGCTCAGTATTCTTTCTCCAGACTGAACGATCCTGGGTTTTTCTTTTTGGGAGCTTCCATAGTCAGTTTTGGGGTTCAGGTAAGCGATTGATTAGACCGCTGTACACCCTAGCTTGGTTTGAAGTCGGCAGCACTCCTAGGACCTCCAAGAAGGCCCTCCCAGCAGCTTCAGCGGCTCAGGTGCCATGGCTCACCTGATTCCTGGGACGCCTATCCGGTTATGACACCCAGGTTGCTGCAAGGATTCCCCCTTTAAGTCACCCCTACGACACGCAGGGGACACGCCATCAGGGGAATTCTAGGCCACATTCCTGCAAGGCGAGTTCTTCATTCAAGGGTATCGGTTTCAATCCGTACAACACGGATCACAATTAAGTACTTTTCTCTTATACAGGGTGTTACACCCATGTGACTGACACAGGTGTAATTGGCCAGGTACTATCGATTCCTATAGATCATTTCCAACAAGAAGTTTCTCCCAAAGTTTTTTCAATCCCATATTTGTTGACTTTTTCCAATTTTAAGATTTTTGTTTTTTCTTTCGACCTTTCATCACTAAAACAGCCATAATTCTCTCTAAATTTACAGTGTAAAATTGAAAATAAATATACAATTGGAGAGAGCGTCAAATTTTCCTCTCCTTAATGGAAAAACAACATTTGTACAGTAGACAAAATGAGTAAAAAATGAACTGAAAAAGATGAAGGAAAAATTGTCAAATCTTGAAAATCACCACTTTTTCCAATCGCTCATAGGTGTCATCTGGCATGTGATATTTTGCCTATAAGCCTAAAAGTTGCGCCAAAACCTCAGCTTTCCAACGGTGTAGTATTTCACAACTTTCGTGCACTAATTAACGGAGGAAATTGTGTTTGAATGCAAAAAACGTGGTTTTTCAAGGAAATCGAGTGATTTAGTGTGTTGACGACCTGACCATGAACGGAGGAGTTAAGTATCGTTTTCAAAGTAATTTTTCACGCTGAATCGAATGGTGGCTCTCCCGATTCATTTTGACTGATAAAAAAATTTATTTTTCGATAAAAATAGTGAATTTTTGTACATGACAGCATCATATTATCAAAACCATATTTTGTTGAGCTAGTGAAAAATCGAGGTAAATCTGAGCAATAATTATTAGGAAAAATTCAATCAATACAGAAAGATTACTATGAGTTGGATGTGCTGGGATGATCCAAAATTCACTTTTTTTAATCAAAAATTCAATTTTGATATTTGTCAAAATGAATTGGGAGTGTCACCATTCGATTCAGCGTGAAAAATTGTTCAGAGAACGATACTTAACTCCTCCGTTCATGGCCAGCGGCCAGGTTTTCAACACCCTAAAACACTCGATTTTCTTGAAAAACCCACGTTTTTTTCATTCAAACACAGTGTCAGAATCACTGTGTCAGTCACATAGGTGTAAATCCCTGTATATTGAGCTCGTGGAGTAGTTATTGATTTGGGAAAGGTACGTCCTCCTGACCTACAGCCGTAGAATGTGGCTGTGGAACGGTTGTGCTTGATGGTCCATGGTTTAGTGCTTGACTGCAGGACACTAGACTGATTGCTACCTGAAAATGGTACTGACAGGTGCTTTCGGAGGCACATCCGAAGTTGAAGGTTCGGTCGAGCTCGAAAACTTCTCCTTCAGAACATCCACGACTGATCGATGTGCCCCCTCCACAGCTTTTCATCTTCAATCTTCAAAATAAATGTGTATACCAATAATGGTACTTGAAATCTATCCTGGGTCCTTCTTTGAAGTCCCAGACCCAAACCCCCTCCCCTTTTTGGCAAGGGTTCCGGTTCCTACCACCATGCTTGGTCATCGAAATTTGTCGGCAAAGCACCACATCCTCAAGGTGTTGGTTTCATAAAACGAGATAGTGAGACCTAGCAGTTTCTTCTACATCAGCAACAAACCGGCTGGGGTATATCCAGTACCAGAATCCCTACGTTGGAATGGAGACTTCTTGTCTTCAGTGAAGTTTTCTGAGGTGTTAATGCCAAAGATTTTCTAATATAAGTATTTTGGATAATTTCGATTGCACAAATCCATAGCCAAAAGTTTATAGGAATGGGCTCTCCTGTGTATTTCCTCGCATGAGAAGGAGATTGGTTTCGATTTTGTAGTCGAATGTTTTTGAGTTGTTCCGCTAATATCTTATCTCTGTCAAAATGGGCGTGGGAGTGTATAATATATTACTGGATTTCCAACTGGAATATTCATAACTAAGAGATTGATCAAAATGGTATCATGCATCATTTAACTCCGCATCTCAACTCGTTTAGGATGGTAATCGTTTGGTTTTTGATCGTTGTCAGGTGATGATTCGAGAAAGATATAGTAGGTTGTTGAAACCACAAAAAATTGCGGTAAAAGCGGGAGGAAAGAACGTTTTTTTTTTCGTTTCTCAAGTCCATCGACACGTGGGGGAAGGAGTGGAGGTAGAATATCCGCAGAGAAGACATATAACGATGAATGTCAAGAGGAGGCGAAATAATTGACATGATGAAGTGACACATGTCTGGTGCCTTCTCTCCCACTCATTCATCGTCTTCGTTCTCCCTCTTTCTCGAGAGGCTTTGGTGGCGTTCATACATATTCAGGAGGCACGTCTTGCTTATTTCGCGGAGGCATGTTCAGCCTTATTTCAACGGGTTGTGAGGTCGGCTAAGGCGACAGCCAGGTGGATCTAGTGTGGAGAAGGCGTGAGTGCACCGATCAGTCATCCACGCCTTTTCCGCAGGGTTATGCTTTTCTCGAAAAACTGTCGTAGATATGTGTCAAAACATTGTGGCAGTTATGCACGTTGCAAGAATCTCATGTTTGATCATGCACAGTGTCCAATACTATGATATGATCATCACGTTGAAAGTGATGAAATTCTTTGGGGATCATCCAGGAGCCAGTCCCTAACAACTAGGCACTGCAATGATCCCTAAGTTGCCCTATGAAATCACTACGTATCATAGGTACACTTGGTTGATTGCAAGAATGAGATTGGACAGGAATAACGCAGAAGTAAAGCACGTTAAAGCGGCACCAATCTCCCGAAATTTGGCGCAGGTAGGCGGAGAAACTCTACCTTTTCCTGCTGGTTCTACTCAATTTAGGAACTTCTAGGACCGATGACCGTAGGATGAACTGAACCTTCAGCGCAGGTAGGACGGAGCTGAGATTTGAGCCTCTCTAACCTGTTTCGCCTCTACCAATGCAATTACATGATCTATAACATATCCCCCTTTCCAGCACTTCCGGACATCTCCCCCTGATTTGCCAGCTTAAGATATTGGGGGTTTCTTCGGTTCAATCTCCCGTTCGAACCTTTCACAGTATAATTCCGTCCGGTATGGTTCTTCCTTTACAACCTCTCTGCCCATGTCCCGTCGTTCTGTCAAGGGATTTTGGATTCTGAGGAAAACGCCTTTCGAAGAGGAGTTCTTGGCCCATCATACTTTTGTCCTTAACTTTTTGTCTGCAATCTCTTGCTCGGGCCCGTCAGACGCTCTCTGCCTCTCTTTCTCAAACGGTTGGTAGCGCTTCGGTACCAAATATCGAAGGGGATGTCCGGACAACACCTGAGAAGGAGACCGACCATTAGGAGAAGGGGTATTCCGGTACTCCGATAACCCGGCATTGTACGCTTATCCTACCGAATGCACCGTGTAATGATCCCCAAGTTTAGTTGGCTTATGAAATAAGTAGGTACACTTGGTTGATTGCAAAAATAAGAATGCACTTTTATTGGAAACATATAAACATTGAAATAACGTACCAACGCGATCACACATGATGTATAACAGGTAGGTACCTTACAAGTTTGAAAAGGAACGGCCTTTGGGTAGTGAGAGATCAATGATGATAGGCAGTTTTCATGTTTTTGCATGTACAGTCGTTGCAGTTTTGACAGCTATGCAATCCATAAGCAATCTAGGGCTGAACCGCCAAAGCCTCTGAAATTGTCATCAAAGAAGAAGTGAAGATGTTATGCGAGTCCACGGAACTGTTGACCACAGACAGACACAGACGGAGCCAAATTTGTTCAGGAAGGACTAAAATGTTAAAATACGAGTGAACATTTTAATTTTCGAGGAGAAAATCAACCAACAGGGATCATCACAAGGCTTCCGCTAACTCGGTTTTATTTTCTTCCCAAGGTTGTAATATAAATTCATTTTGTAATTATTTTTATACAGATATATGTATTTCGCCACACATGTACAAATTGTAAGATACAATAATTGAATTTAGTGTGAAAGTCTGGTATCGTATTTTTTCTGTCAACGAATTCCTAGGAAAGTACATTCATTTTTTTCGAGGATTTGCTAAATGACTCGAAATTAATGAGCATTCATGCAAATCAGGGACGGATTTACCTGAGGAATATTAAGGCACAATTTAAAAAATACAAAAATATTAAGTTTATGCCTAAAAATTGCAGTTATGAAGCTTTAGTTACAAAACTTTTTCAAGTGGTGCAGGCTCATGATGGGCTGCAGCCCATGTCTGAATTCGACTCTGTTCCAAAGGATGAAATGTATCCAACTAACGAGAAGATTTGCTATGACTTCCTGGAATCCAATTTGTTTGTATCAGCGGGCCGGGATAACTTGGATCCTGGAAGTGACTCACAAGATGTTCCAAGAACATAGAAGCACGAGACCAAATGGCAAATGCGATCATCGGTTGTATTGGAAGGATTAAGGAACACTGCGGCGAAGGAAGAGAGGATGTTCAGTTGTTACAAACAACACGTGGAAGGGGGAGGGGGCCTGATAAATCCCACGTCGACTTTGAAGGGTTAAACCTTGCCAGGGCGGGGACTTTGTTAACAGTAACCGCCCACTTAAGCCCTTAATAAATCCCGAACCTCCCCAAGCTGCTTCTGCTAGTCTCCCTCCTCCTCCATCACCCCAGTAACTGCGTTCGCAGTCTCCACACAACGTTCACCTTCAGCCACTTCTGAACAACTTGTGTTGTGTTGTTTTGTTGCTGGAGTCGATCTCAATTCGACGCAAAGTTTAATTATTATCCACAACTTTAATTCTGGGATTGCTTACCACACATTTCTGTCTTTTTGGTGCTTCCATCGATTCATCTTCCATGCGGCCACGTATTATTAAGACAATTTAGAAATAATTAGGGTACTTGAGTATATTTTAGGAATGTAAGCCATAGGTTATTGCCAAACCTTAGGTATCGACAGAAAGGATGATCACCAGGTTTCTGCTTATTTTTGTATTTTTATATTGAATACCTACACGAAGTATATATTGGTTTTCCCTCTCAATTACCCTACCTACCGTCCCAGTTTCTCTTTAACAGGTTAGGCTGATTGTACTTACATTTACCGAGCAGTGGCGCCCATATACTTTCCTTTAAAATACACACTACTTCGATACCACATGTCTTGTGCTGAATCCAACCCAGTCGGCAACGCCCAATGAACTCGCCGATGACCTAGCCAGGGTTGGTAACGTTATTGGGGTTTTGCTCGTAACAACATAATATTATTACTTTAGTGATGTACCTATTTGATCTATAGTAGATTGTTGTAGATGATGGGGTAGGTATGAGTTACTTTTCTCGAACGACAGTTTTCAATCTCTTTCAAGCGACATCCCGAATAACTTATAGGAGTAACTGGTAACAATGATATAGATCGATATGATCTACAGTAAATAATGACAATTACCTTTCTTCTTGTGTGTGGTCTCCGTCGTGCTGGGGACCTCCGTTGTCGTCGTGGAAGGTGCGGGAATTTCTGGAAAAAGAAGACAAACCGTACTTTAAATTAAGGAATGATTGATTACCTAAGTAGGGAAAGGGAGACACATAATTGAAAATTATCAATCTTAGTTTCGGTTGACAAGAACGGGAAAAATAAAGACTAATGGTCGTGCGAGGTCGGTGCGCGCGAGGAGAATGTTTCTTGTTTCGACTCCCTTCAGGCCTTTTGTGTTCCTTTTTAACTCAATAACGCACTGAAGTTGATAAGTGAATAGGATCTGCCGCACACTTGCACACCTTCGCACACATGCTGCCATCTCATTCTGGTATCAGCCGTCAGCTACACGCCATGTGCCCTGTGACTCATGGTCCTTCGAGACGTATCGAACGGTGAGTTGACGCTTTGTGGGAGGAAGAGGAAACAATATCCCTTATTGGCCCCAAAAGGTTGGTAACTGCTAGTGTGGTTTCCTCAACACAAAATGTTTTAATAACTAAATTGAATTAATGGGTTTCAAAATAAATGAACAGATTTCAAGTCAGATTATCAAATTTACAGACCTGACCGATTTTCTAAATCGAATCATGTAACGAATTCCTAGATCCAATAATTAACGGTTATTTTTCCATCCAAATAGCGTTGTAACTCAACGATTTACAAAATCAGATTACGACAGGTCAACAACTATCTTCCGGATCAAATTAATAATTCCCCCCCCCCCTCCCCCCAGAAAAAAAATACTCTGTCAAGTAGAAATGGCACATAGCCTCCTCGCGTCCAAATTTGTAATAAAAAAGCTGCGAATTATTACACAACCGTTTATTGTTTTCTGTATAGATCGCCCATCTACACAGATCCTGTTGGTATCCTACATACCTTAAATATATCGTGAGGTTCGCAATACTGTCTTGGGGACAAAGAGTACCTGCTCGTCATTATTATTGTCCGGGAGTTGTGTCATTCATTCATAACTACTAAATATACCTTCCCATTTGAATTTTTCTAATTAGGGCGTTTTGAAAATTTCATTCCCATTGTCTACCCCTTAGAGAAGACTGATTGTAACGCCAAGCTTCAGCTTAGCCAAATGGGGCCGATATAAAAAATTTCACGGCAGACAGACGGATTTTTTTAATTCGATTTTTGGATTTTACCTATCTTGAAACGTAAAACATCTAATTTTGAGGGGGTATTAAATTATTTTTTTCGTGCTCGATTCCAAAGTTTCATATTGAAAATAATAAACCCAAATCGAATCAAAACTGTATAAGTTCAAAACTCTTGATGTGTCTTGTGTGGATGTTTGTCAGTTTAGGCGAAATATCAACCCAACCGTGAACGAAATTTACGTTAGCGCATGCGAGAGCTTACTGTTGATTCATTCATGATTAAATTCATATGGAACCTCAAGAGGCCCTACCCTCATAATCCCTAAAAATTTGAACAAAATCGGATGAAAACTCTGGAAGATATGGCTGTAACAAGGAAATGCGGACAGACAGACCGACAGACAGACAGACATGGAACCAAATTTGTCCAGGAAGCTCTGAAACGTAAAATGCGATTGGAAATTTCAGTTTTGGAGGACAAAAATTTTCTCGATTCTCAAAGTGAAAACAAAGCTTCCGCTTTACCTTCGGTAGACTAGGAAGCAAAATATCCTCCAATTAGATTCAAGAAATTCGTAGATCAAATGAAAGGATTCGCAGATAAAATATACGATTTATAAAGATCTACTTCGCGAATCAGGCGCCTAAGTTTGCAAAAGATTCAACGATTTAAAAAATCACTGACTCTTCCGAATCTCAAATTCCCTGATCCATTTACCCATTATAAGGCGAAGTTAAACATTTCCCCGCCCGAGAAACAAAAATTAAGATTTTTTGACAAATATCCTCATTTGAGGTGGAAAATCCGTTTTATTCACAGAAATTCAATTTTGTGCTCGCGCAGAGGTTATCATTAGCCAGAAGACGGTTTTATTAGAGAATGCCATGGAAACTGGATTGGAATTGTCAGTAAAAAGACTCGGGCCTACTGGTTCAGAAAGCTCTGAAACACGAAACGCTTTCAGGTGACAGATAGCCACAGATATAGACAGTGCTTTCTCACGAACGAACAGCCTGATTTTGTTCGAATTAGTTGGGTAGTTTGGGGCTGGCCTCAAGATGATCCATTTTGAAAAGAAAGTAACCCAAAGTGAAGAATCATTTCAGGTTGGATGTTCGTAAGTCTTCAGCTGTCCTACTGATGACTTCTTTCTCATTATTGCCTCACTCTTTTCACTGGAGAGGCGATCGATCAACAGTCCAAACATTACTCATATTATAATAGGATGCTTAATAGGTAGTTTTGAGGCGGTCACCCATCCAAGCACTGACCACGCTTGCCTGTTGCTTTACTTCGGCGATCTCACGGGAACCGGTTTATTCCACCAGATAAGGCCGTGGAATCAAACATAAAACTTGCTCTCACAGAAAACTGACGTAACTATTCGTTTCATTTCGATGAGACTCTCAGGCAGGTTAGCTTCCTATATGGCTCCCATCGAATTCATCTCAGTTGGACTAATTGTAGCGTCTGCCCATGCGCTAACGTGAATTTCCCCGAACACCGATTTCTCACGATCTAATTGGTAGTAGGAGGGTTGGTCTCAATTAGATGCTTCCATGTGACGCTATGTGAGGACGCTACAGTGCCCACCCAACGTTGCAGACTTTTTTTCCTTTCAAAAGCGATCATAGGACTTCCGCTTCGGTGGTAGAGTCGGAAGCAAAATACCAAGTCACCATGATAATTAGGATTATTCGCTACCCTTTCTCCCAAACGGCTCTACATCATCGCACTTTTTCTTCATTTTCCGCCTTAAAAACTCCCAACGTTTGGAAAGAACTGAACGGCTGGCGGAGGAAAAAGTTGAAAAGATAAATGAAACGATGACGGTATCCCCAGAACCTAAAAGTTAATTAAGCGTGAGCTAAGAAACTTTCAACTTCCACTCAACTTTTAAAACCTCCCCCACTTCTATAGCAGTAGCAGCTACCGGTCGGCGCTAAGATTATAAAAGTTCACGCGAGTTGGGATGACAGAAAACGAGAGGGTAATGAACGAGATAAAAATGGACCTTGTTGCGACTTGGGGGACTCCATTTCGACTCTCTCGGGTAATGAGTCCTACCTTAGCTTCTTCCTGGCATGACCATCAATGGTGTGGCTCCATAACCTGGTCCACCCAAGCAAAATATAATGGACCAGCTCCCAAAAGGGTGATTCCCTGAAAATAGGTCTCTTCTAGTTCCAATGTTTCTGACCCTTGAAATTGAGTTTTTTGAATTTTTATATTTTAATGATGTCAAGCATGGTCTTGGCTGTCAATTCGTACAGTTGATATCCCTTCGATATTGTAGTTCATTCGAAAATATGTATTCTGAGTTCAACGTTCTGTCATTCTTATTCACAGATGATAATGTATGTCAGTCCTACGTCAAACTATACGTCAGCTCTGCAGTCAATAATCGTGAGAATCCGAGGGGAATTCCTTCAACACGGTTAAAACCCTTGCTCAATCCTTGTTCCATTTGTTTCGCCATATATGTTAAAAATATGACGACACATCATTGCTGTTCCACCTCTGAACCATGTTGTTACATAATGACCTCAGTTCTCATCTTTCCTCCTGAGAGTTAGGTAGGAATACGAGGAGAAGTAAAATGAAGGAAGAATTAACGGGAAACCGCTTCAGCACTGACGAGAAAGTCAAGGAAGCAGTCAACAACTGGACACGAGAGATGGCGCCAAGTTTTTACAAGGAGGGGATTTCAAAGCTCGTTGCGAGGTATTCAAAATGTATTGAGATCGCAGGGGATAATGAAGAAAAATAATACATTATATTGAATTACAAACCCTGAAAATGTTTCTTTTTTTCAATAAAAACTCCATTTAAAAAAATAATCGTAACTTATTTTCTGGGCGCCCCTCGTACTTACCATAAACCTGAACAAGTTAGGTCATTTGTTTCATAATATCTTATTAAATAAAATTTTGAGTATTATATAAATATCTCAAAATCATAATTACGTGAAGACCGTTTGATCATTAGTCCCTCATCAAGTTGGATTTCATAATAAGAAGGGTCCAGGGAAGAAACAACTATGCCAATTTTTTTCGAAAATGAGTTTGATACATAATTGGACTCAGAATGAAGACTACTACGCAATGATGAATCGAAACAGGCATAAATATTCTAGTCACAGTCATAGTCGAAATCAAACATCAGCCGGACAAGGAAAAAACCAACGTTGTGAAATCACAGTGCCAGATTTACCCAACAGGTAGGTAGCAGTGTTTTCGTCCTGTCATTTCTGTGATTTCCATTTTTCTCCATCGTGTGTCTCCTGTGTTTTGTCAGTTTGCGTACACGCTCCTGTGCGGCTTTCTTCCGTTTTGTCGAGACTTTCTCGCTTTTCCCCACCTTTTCTACTCCCAAAATTTGGATAAAATTTGAAAATTTCAAGACCCATTATCTACATCCGGATGAACATTGTGGAATAGAAAAACTGATCATTCATCATAATTATGAATGTTTATTCGGTTTAAAAAATCAAAAATCAGTTTGTTTCAGTTCGAAAAAGAAGTGACGTAGCTACAGGTGGTTTTTTCCCTGCGCCCGTCGTATCTACTTGTTTTATTTATTAATCAGCCTAGTGGAACAGCAGTGATCAGCAATAATTATTTTAATTTTCATCAGTACTTGTTGGAAGTTTTCAGCCCCTCTCTTATAAATCGGAATTGAGAAGAAGACAGCAAAGAACTTGACGGTGCTGAAGGTATTACTGTTGAACCTGGTTACAACGAAGTTGAAGGGGAACTGTTGTTATTTTTCTTATATAAAGGTTTTCTTAAACCCAGTTTTTTCTCAACCAACATTCTCATATGGAGGTTTTAGGCCAGAAAAAGAAGTGTGTGATCATACCTACACACTACACAACAAAAATCTAATACTACCGGCTGCTCCCTAAATATAGCCTCTACTCACATATACTGTCTTCTAGTAATTTTTATCCGATGCACCTCCTACTTCAAATTAATATAAATTAAATTGATACCCAATAAATTACTGAGTAACCTACTTTTAATACAATTAATTAGGTACATGTTCATTTGAACTATATTGGTAGGGTGCATTGGTTTGGTGTTGTCGTCTGCTTATTGGTGGTTCAGTTGGTTGTTGGATTATGGGAAGACAGGCCCGAAAACGTCGATTCCTAAATAAAATACTCTGAAAAGGCACATAGCTTCCTCGCGTCAGGGAAAATTTGAACGAAATCGGATGAGAACTGTGGCTATTAGGGCTGTAACAACGAAATTTAGTGCATTTCACGTTAGCGCATGCGCAGAGTCTGCCGCTGATTCAATCATGGTGGGACTTCAGGGGGCCTTGCCCGCATATACCCTACAAATATGAGCGAAATTGAATCTAAACAATGACTATCGAGAACAAACTCTTTATCGTGTTGATGTTCGTTAGTTCAGACCAAATGTCAAAACAATCGTAAACGAATTTCACGTTGTGCATGCTTAAAGCGTGCCGTTTATTTAATCACGATGAAATTCATACTGGACCTACCCACGCATATTCCCCGAAAATTTGAACAAAATCTGATGAAAACTCAGGAAGTTATGGCTGTCACAAGGAAATGCAAACAGACCGACACGGAACAAAATTTGTTCAGGAAGTTTTGAAACTAAAAATGCGAGTGGAAATTTCAATGTTGGAAGACAAACGGTTTTTCGATCTCGAAAGTGAAATCAAAGCTTCCGTTATCTTCGGTGGAAGAAAAAAAGTCCCA
>JAEMON010000002.1:38053351-38071568 GCA_030264115.1 Lygus lineolaris | reverse complement strand
CAGGAAAAACAGGCTCAGAGACAACAAAACAATTATTTTCATGATAAAAAATAGATTATTTTCACCCTTGAAAAGAATTTGGCCTTAATAAACGCATAAATGAATGCATAAACGGGCTCGAATTTCAGCAATCGATCTCGTCTCTAAATATCATTTTGCTTTGCTCGCTGTTTTTCGTTCGTTGTTGTTCGATTTGTTTGTTATTCGTTGTATTGTTCGTTCGTTTTTGTTCGTTTGGGATAGCGGTAAAATAAATATAAGTAATTATTTAATAGGCATCTGCGTCTTTTTAGTTCATTTCCTTGTCTAAGTAACGTAACCTCGAATAAAGTCAATTACGAATCTGATACGTTAAATAATGGGAGTCACACGGTGAAAGTTATTATCCACTCGATGCTCGCCTGGATGCTATAGCAGCCGAGTATGGAGTTACATTTTGGTAATTCGCTGTAACTCACTAATGTTTTGTTAAGAAAATGTAGAAGGTGAGCATTCCGTACGAAGATGCAGGAGTGATGGAACAGTTAAAAAGAGGGGAATGTGGAGGAACGCAGATGATGAATCTACCGCGCCACGTAATCAATGGCGCGAGGTCGACTCTCTGGAGAACGTGACGCTCTTCCATATTTTACTCTGTATCTCTCCTCGATGTGAAGGGAAAGGGAAGAGGCGGGAGAGAGCATTGAGGAGGTATGGATGAGGGAGGGCATTCCTTCTGAATGCCAACCGACGGAACGAGAGGGTGAGATATTCCCCGGAGGAAGACTTCCAGTCGCACCGGGGAGGCCCCAAGGTAGGAAGGGAAGGTGGGCTGAGCAAGGAACATCTCCTCGAAACCTGAGCCACACTCGGCCCCAGGGAGCTCAGGAATCGGCGAGGTCTTGCTCCCCACGTATAGCAGCCTCCCTTCTTTCGCTCCTCTTTAGGGCCTCCCAAATCAGATTTACTTTTGCCGTTACAAACACAATTTTTCCGTTTTCTTCCGAATGTTATTTTGAGATTTGGAATCACTCTTGGGGTTTCCCCGTGCGATTTTCGAGGTTTATGCTCGGTCACATTTCTCAGTTCCTTAAATCGAACACTCGCTATGTCAACCTTGTTCACTACAAGACTCGACGTAATTATTATCATATGTAACTTACGTCTCACTTTAACTAATGTAATCATCATTTAGATCATCCATTTGATTTCAAGTAATAGGTATTGGAGATGAAATCACAGGAACCAAAGTCATGAAGATTAATTTTGGTACTAAAGACACAAATTTTATATAACTGGCAGGTTAACCAGTGCGTTGAACACATCATTTCATAATCGTAGGAAGGACACGTTGATCGAGTAAACGCAAAAAATAATTCACCGGAAAAACAACAGCTTTTTGAGCCTAGAAAAAAGGAGGTAGATTAAAGAGTCACTTGTTCGTATTCAACGGACATTATGTTCATCATGGAGTGAAAAACACGTATTCGCATCAAAAATTACTCGCGTTTCATCCGGGATTTCATTTCCGCGATTGAACCTATAATAGTAGTACTAAACAATCCTTTCATAATCTGTTCAACCAAAGTTTGAATTGGTGGCCCTTGAGACCCACAATAACTGAGGCAATATTACACAACGTTATCAAACAATTTTTTTTCGTTCAATATCGTTGTTATCGTCGTTGGAATATCGTTGAAACCATTTTCATGTATTTTTAATTCCAACAATGCGAACACGTGGTCATATTAACAGCTGTGCCTGCCTGTCAAAACTGTGAGAAATAAATGTTTTGGATAGATATTTGAATGGTCTTAGTGACAGTTCTCCAAAAAGGAGCAACATTAGGGGTAATTGGTGAGCTAAGTCATCCCGCTCTGCGCCCGTCTGGGGGTACCCATGCCCACCCTATCATACAGTGAAGATTATGTTAGAACTTAATACCTATTTATACAGAATAACACGGGAAGAAAGAACGGTGTTGAAAGTAGGTAACATCATATTATGTTACCGACGGTATTCTATGTACATACCGCTTTCGCCATTGTAGTTGATGTCCTCGCCGTCTTCACGGCGCCACATGACGTAAGGCTCCGGGTAGCCCTGGGCTTTGCAGGTCAGCGTTACGTTCGCCGCCTCCCTCACCACCATGTCAGTGCTCGTCTCCTTGTCAACGATGCTAGGAGGCACTGGACAAAAAATAGTAGTAAATATATAGAGGAAGTAAGAAATAAGTCCTAGTGAGGAAGAGTAGCATTTCGACAAGGTACATCTCTAGTGCAGTCAACTGGGGTGGGACGGGGACTGGTGCTGGGACTGGACTCAGGCTGTAGGATTGACATGAAATCCAGGGATTAAAAAGTTCCATTCATGCAGCATGAGTTGATGAGCGAATTTTCAAAGAAGAATTTCAATCTTTCAATGAAATTTAATATTTTTGGATTACAATAATGATAGGTAATAATAATCATTAACAAAACTATCATTGTGAGAACCTCTTTGATATCCGTCTCATCGAATCAATAACCAGTGCAAGAGCCAAATGGGCAAGTTTCTATTGATTCTAGTGTGATATTCCTCCACTGCATGATAGATATTTAAAATTATGTAAAAGCCTTTATAGAGAAACTCCTTTGGGCCTGATCAACTCAATGGTTTTTCCCCAAAAGCACACGTGCATTTTTGTGCAAAAACCTTTAAGTTGTTGTAGTTCCCACGTTTCCTCAAAACAGGTGCTATTTAGAAATACCAGTCCCTCATTTTCAATCGCTTGACCATCAAGGTCATACCTGCATCTTTTATAATCTTCAAATGCACCACTTAACTAATGCGGGATTTGCAGGTTAACCCATTTCCCAGGGGAATGCACATTCCTTCCATGTACCTACCTGTTGTTAGAAAAGGCCTTTAGAAAAGGCCTTGTTAGAAAACACCTACCTATTTTTCGAGGTAGCCTTTTGAGGGAATTCCGACATGGCTTTGACCCTAGAATCCCCTCCTTTTTCGTCAATCCCCACCAGGGAATAACTTCCACACCCCTCTCCCTTCCAATAATAAATTCGCAATCTAACTCCACCCATAATTCTGCCAATATTCAACCACCATCCACGTCTTCATCCCCTCCTAAAAATCCCACTCTAACCCCAATTTCCACCCCTCAATACGATACCCCTTCTCTCTTGACTATATACATGTTCAACTTAGAATTTTGAGGCAGTCTGGTTTTGAATGTTGTGTGTGCAATTCTTTGAATACAAGCTTCAAGATTCTTTTGGAACTTGTATGTTCTTATTTCACCTACCTTGAAGTCAATTCAGCGAGCACGAACCCATTTTTATTTCTCACAGGTTTAGATACCTTGCTAGGATATCACACTATTATGGTTCATTTCGAGTTAGGTTCCCTCATTATTACAGATTGTGCAATATAATAATTATCGTTACCAAATAACATATTTTCCTCTATAGCTAACGCTTGTATTTAGACATAGATTATTTTATTTCAATCATTTCTAAAGGTTCTTGGATAGTAAGGTGTCGTGGAGGGACCACTAGGGAATTTGTTTGTGCTTTCGAAAATCGTTGAGAACCACTACTCAAGTGCTAAGAGGGGACAGAAGAGATCAGAAAACTATTGATTAAGATATGATTATATTGAACGTCGTCACATTGGCGATTTTATTTCCGTAATTAATCACTTGTATAATACGATTTATGTATATATTATATACATAATATTTGTATGTGTTATGCAAACTATGATGCATTTAGCTGATAAAATCTTCAAAAGAGAGTAACGATATTTAGATGAGAGGTTCAGTGGGAATTATCACAAGAATCAAGAGCTTTCTGGTCTCTGCTGTCCAATCCGATATGAAACAATAACCTTACTTTTGAAGCACAACTTGTCGTAAACATTGAAATAATAGATAATCATAAGTAGGAGCTTCTTAGCTTCTGTTTTACTGCTAAACTAGCTACTTTACACGGTACGAGGCGCATGAAGTACTCACCCACGACTTGAAGGTAACCTTGTCTACTCCTCATAGGATCAGTGTTGATTTGGCACATGTACCATCCTCTATCGACTTCTTGCACGTTTTTTATGTGCAAATACCACGATCTGAAAATGAAAATAGAATATTGAAAAAAAAAGCCTTAATGGGGAACTTGCATGGGTAGGAATTTTGCATTTTGAACTTCAAAATCTGATTCAGCGCCCTTCAAAACCCCCTGGTGCCAATTCTCAGCTTGAAATTACGGTGGTATGCCCATAAAATGGGTTGAAAATAGAGTGCGTGACGTCACTTAGGTTCAAATTACAAGACCCATTTTTGGTAACTTTCAATCGTCGGATGCCCCACATATAGCACCTTTTTGGAACACCCCCATTCAGATCTTTCAAATTACGAAATAAAAATAACCATGCAAGTTCCCCATTGAAATCCAAAGAATCAACGAAAATTTCAAACGAGTATGTCACTAACTATTATTGTTTCATGCAGGCTCGATTGTCAAAATCCAAGAAATCGATTCTTCAGTTAATTTCAATTTCTAAGAAAAAAAACAAAAACAAAAAACAAGTGTTTCGGTATTCTAACGTGATTTTTGCCAGTAATAATATTATGCAACTGTACATAAATATTATGTTTAGTAAAGTGAAAAAAAAAAACCTCAGAAAAGGGGACGCCTGTGCGCAGTTATTAGCTTACAGTCACGTATTAGTAAGTCCAATTATCGGGGTTAATGAGTGTTCAAAAAACAGGAGATTCAGTTCTTTTGATAGAATTTCAATTCCTCGTATGTGTATAAAGGAATTTTGATTGCAAATGAATAAGATAGAAAATTCATTTTCATTTTTATATTTACAACCAAGTTGGGGTAGTTTTGACTGTTTTAATGGCGTAACGTTGAGAAATAAAATCAAATCTAAAAAATCCAAAGACCTTGCATTCTGTAGATACGAGAGATGTGGAAAGTCGACAGACAAATCGAAACTTCAACATCAAAAAGTACAAACAGTAAAACCTAGAATACATTCGTAACGCAACTTTTGTGACACCTTTAAGTATACTTTAACCTTGCTTGTCGTAAAATTTTGTATCGCATTTTTCGGACATATTTATAGTTTTTAGAAACCTGGGTATTGAACACTAGCAGGGTAAAGATACTGACGAAAATGCTCTCCGAATTTTCGAAAGAAGGGTTCTAAGGAGAATATTTGGACCAGTTTGTGAAGGAGGAACATGGAGGAATCAGATAGAACCACGAACTTGATGAATTGATTGGACATGAAGATATAGTGCGGTTCATTAAATCTCAAAGGCTCAGATGGCTGGGGCACCTATTGCGGATGGACGAAGTAAGAATGCCAAAGAAAGTGTTTAGAAAGGAGGTCCATGGAACCCGAAGACGAGGCAGACCGAGAAAGAGGTGGATAGACGACATTAATGACGACATCCGGATCATCGGGGTGGAGAGATGGAGGACAACAGCCCTTGACCGGCCAGCTTGGACTGGTGTAGTACGGGAGGCCAAGGCCCACATCGGGCTGTAGTGCCGAATAAAGAAAAAAAGAAGAAGAATTAATAGTTTTTACACCTTACATTTATGTGCAGTAGGACCTAGAATAAATTCGTAACGCAACTTTTGTGATACCTTTAGACTTCTAACCTCGCTTATCGTACTCTGTCGACTACAAAATCAAAATAACTCACGGAAACAAGGTTATACAAAAACCCCAAGAGACACTTTTTGTTGGAAATTAACTGGAGAATCGATTCATAGAGTTTTAAGCCTGATAGGCCCTGTTGGCAGTGGTGGCTTGATTCCGGAGTAGCTTGATTCGAGTCCTGCCTTCCTAGTTGTGGTTCTGATTAGCTCACCTGTGGTCGTTGAACGACAGGCTCACTCTGGCGTTTTGTGTGATGATATTGTGATGGATGGACAATATCGTTTGTGTGTCCACTCTAACCCACGCCACCTGAAAGCGAATATAAGGTTAAGTAGTACATAATATAGATTTTACTGATCAAGCATCGATAATTCAGTACGATTACACGGTTCTACAAAACAAGGGACGTCTAAAAAAGCGGCAGTGAATCTGTAGGTATTCGAGGTCGCTGAATCCGGAAACGCAAGAAGTTTTCCTGGATTGCCTCTTATTTCTGAGGAATAGCTCATATTTTTGACGATTAAAAACTATGAAATTAAAACTTTTATTATCTATTATGCTATGCATTCCCGGATGTTTTTGGGGGTGCTGAATCCAAATGAACTCGGATGGTGACTATCTCGGTTGTTTCTGCATGTGTTGGAGGTAATGTTTGATTTGTATCATAATTCTCTATTTTCAACGGTTTCAATCCTTTTTGATTGATAACAAACTTAGATAGTCACAATCCGAGTTCACATTATTGCTTCCGAGTCAACCGAAGGTAGCGGAAGCTTTGTTTTTCACTTTGTAACTCATTATTTTCGTGGAAATTGACAACGTTTTTCATTAACTCCGTTTTCATCTTATCGAAATAGGTTTCCAAAACTTCGTCTCGAGTGATTTAGTTCGTTACATAGTAAATTGCAAATTTCCTAAAATCCTAGATACTGGTTTTGGTTCATTATTTTCAATAATTATTATGCATTTTTTATTCTATTTTCAGATTCTAACTAAGTACCTTGAAACTTAAAACATCAAATTTGAGGAGGGGGGTTTAAACAATTTTTTGTGTGCTCGATTCCAAAGGTTCATTAGGTATTGAGAATATTAAACCGAAAAAGGGCAGCACTTTATGTTGGATTGAATGGGAGATCGTCGCATAAAAAAAGTACGAAATAGTGATCGGAGAAAAGTTCCAGACAAAAGTATCATAGGAAAAAAAAGGAGGATTTATCTAAAAGGACAGGGAATTAGTTCTCCGGGTCCTCGTGCCGCTGATATCGTCCGTGAGCTCGTGCGATAGTGTGTGTGACATGTCGAGTCTTCACCAATGAACGAGCCGAACAATGGAATATCACAATACACCCCCCCCCCCTCCCACCCCGGCAGACTTCCCAACCCAAAACGCACATAAAACAACCCCATCCCAATACTTGGTGAAGTCCACCCATATAGACGTCTGACCCCCCCATTCGTCGGTTCCCTCACGGTTCAAGTCTGAAAGGAGATTTCCCAGGGAAAATCTCCTCAATACTCTTTGCTTTTTCCAATCAGAAGACTCGGGGAAGTATGACCCTTATCTCATTCTCTGCCGCGGTCATCATTCTTTTATTGTCGGTACCTTTTTAAGGATTAATGACACATGATTCTCTACAGGGTTTCCCGATCACGTTACGATTTCTCTTCCAGACTTTTGACGAGTGGGAAAATCTGCTCAAAGATGCTACCTACAAAGATCTCATCAGTATCATCATTCATGTTCTTCTCTGAGCACAGGAAATACGATTCATAACGACATTTTCAGCAGATACACATCGGTCCTTTTAGTCGCTACATTGCAGAGTGCGGAAGGTTTTGTGTGGAGAAAATTCGTTTCTATGAGCATTTGTATTCTTCTTCTTTATTAATTCAGGATGATTGACCACACCAGTCGGTTTGATATCTTCGTTTAATATCACTTTTTCGGTGCCATTGATGGTCACCCTCTTCAGGCATGGACATCACACATCATGTTGTGACTGTGTATTTGCATATTGTGGATCTGTGCACCCACTGTGGGGGGCATTGGTGTAGAACCATAGTGTTTCTCATCACCCAGGGGTATCTCTGTCCAATAAGAGATGAAACAGTTCCATTGGTAATGGTCCTGCAGATGTTCAGTCGATGATCTGGTTGATTGAGTGAAAACGTTGCAGTGTTGTTGATATGTTTATGTGTGAATTTTAAAAGGTAATAGATTGAAGGATGAAACTGGTTGAAGCAGCAGAGAGAAAAAAACTTGCACATGGGCAAACGTGGTGTAGTGTCATATAATACTAATAATAATACACCACGTTTGCCTATGTCCAAGTTCCTTTCTCTCTGCTGTTTCATCCAGTTTCATCCTTTAATCTATTGCCTTTTGAAAAGCACACATCATAAACATCTCAACAACACTGCTACGTTTTCACTCAATCAACCAGACATTTTATTGTTTGATGACGTTTTGTTGAATAAATGGTACCAGACCATCGACTGAACTTCTGGAGGACCATTACCAATGGAACTGTTTCATCCCTTATTGGTCAGAGATACCCCTGGGTGATGAGAAACACTATGGTTCTACACCAATGCCCCTCACAGTGGGTGCACAGAACGACAATATGCAAATACACAGTCACAACTGAGATATCCATATCCATGCCTGAAGAGTGTGACCATCAATGGCACCGAAAAATTGCTATTAAACGAAGATATCAAACCGACTGGTGTGGTCAATCATCCTGAATTATTGAACATCGACCGGGTCACAAAAACCGTCGAAGTAATTCTTCTTTATTGTCGTTTCAGCTCGGGGTGTAAGTATAGTCCAGGAGCCAGCCCTGAAAATGTCACCTGATTCCAGGAGAAGGTTTGAATATAAACATAAAAAATAAACACCACTCTGAGCCTTGAGTGCTCAGAACCGCCGAAATCAAATTTGGTGGGGTTTCAAATATTACCATTTTAGTGGTCAAAAGACCTGATTCCAGGATGGTGGGGAAGTTAAGCAATCTGAAATACTATCCACAAGAATGAGATACCACTCAGTCTGCCATGAAAAAACCGCTGGGAACACCTGGCAAAATGAAGTCAAAATATTGCAATTCTGAGGGTGAAATTTTATGAATTTCACGACGGCTGAAGTTTTGGGTTATTATTTTACCAAGTAAGTAGTCTAAATGCCTTGTCTGCCATTCAAAACCGGCTTGTACAGCCAAAAACGGCACGAATCCCGTGCCCATTTTGTTCAGGTGTACTCAACAAACTTACAACTCAAATAAATCAAGCACGATAAAATCTACAACACTTGTAAAGACAATAAAATTAGATGGGCAATTCTACTGTCTTTACTAGTGTTTTCAAAGTGCTTTACCTACGTAATTCTAGTGTCTTTGAACACTAGAATGAATTTGAATGCTAGTCCATTAGGAACAGAGAAATCGTAATTTAAAAAATTTTTCGGAAAATAATTTAATTTTCGGAAATTCTTGACTGCTCATGCGCGCGAGCTCTGGTGGCAATGAAACTAATGGGGGGCCGTCTAATTTATTTATTTAAATAGGTACCTAATAATTTATTATTTTATCACAAAAATTCGAACATTATAAACGATACAAGGACACCTATTAACTTTATAAACATAACATTGTTCCCCCTAGACCCCGGTTTGTTCTTACTACTCATAGTCCATCTTACGTACCTACTATACATAATCCACAGGAGTATAAGCACTAACATGGAGTCTCCTATGAACTACACGAGATCTAATTACAAAACTGAAATTTTATCAGGGATAGTCAGGAGAGGAATGTGAAGTATTGATAGCTTAATCGGCAGCATATATCTGTGATAAATAACAATGTTGACAGGTGTATGCTGTTGATCATGTAACTTCATGTAACTTTGTGATCATGTAACTATCTATTCTATTCTAATCTCCGAAAATTGCACCAAAATTGGTCGAGTAGTTCCGGAGTAATAGCTATGAAACACATTTCAAAATTGCGCATGCGCAGTAGATATTACTGATCAAATACTGTCGAAATTCGTAGGTAGTTGTCAACCTTCAACTACCCTCCGAATTTGAGCGAAATCTAACCATTAGAAACTGAGAAAGAGTAGTTTCAGGGAATTCAACGTTTGCGCATGCGCACACGCTACTAGTGGTCCGATGACGATGAAATTCATAGCGGACCGTCTAAGGTCTGACCCGCGTAATCCCTGAGAATTCCACCGAAATTGGTAGTTCCGTTATTTGTTGTCATAGGAATAACTTTCTTTCTTTCTTTTAAACGCTTTTATTGAATATATAAGGTACATGTAAATACATGATATAATAAAATATTTTTGAACAATACTCCCCAGTATGAGCTAGGCCTGTGTTTGGGGAGGGGAGAAGGTGCTCAACATTTTACATTTATATTTAAAAGGATACCTAATTCGAACAAAACGCGCGTCAGGTTAGTACATAATAATAGATGTGTAGTAAATAGACGATTTCACGGAACTAACTAAGCAACTTATCTAAGTAACTTAACTAAGCAACTTATCCTGATCATTATCACCCGTTATCACTGTTGTCAACCGTTATCAAGTGTCGAGCCAGAAATCGGCATTTCCCTTCTGTGCTCGGGATATTTTTCGGTTCTTGTTGATCTCATTATGTTTTTGAAGTGATTTTGTTTGGGTCGAAACCAGGCTTTTGGGGCCGGCTGTCACATCTGCAAGTTCCAAAACGACAATATTTCGCGGCACCACTCAATATTCTGGCGTAAAGAAAGCTTTTATGGAAATAAACACAAGAAAAATCGGCCGAGTGAGAGGGAAATAATATCAACAAGCCCGACGCCTGGCTCGACGCACAATGGCTGCCGCGTTCGGGGAAGTTCGGCGACAGTCGGCCGTTTTCGCCCCGTGAAATCGTCTATTAGTTATAGGATACAATTAATAATTATGGTATAAATGCAAAAATACGTTTAGGTAGTTTGTACTCTTGAAATAACAATACTCTTTTGGTTGATACTAGGAGTAGGATCGACAAGGTGCTAACAATTGAAAAAAATTGAACGTAAAACCTCCCATATGAGTTAATAAGTAAATTAATAGATACGTCTCTAAATAAGTGTACCAGTGCCTCATGAAAGTTGAAAATTAGTCTCCCAGTAAAACCTTTTATAATGTAAGGAGAGGCATTTCCCCGCTCGCTTCGTATTTTCATTGAGTCGGCTTTCTCCCAACTCCAGAACTATTCTACCAATTTCCCTGAAATGTTCATTAATTGATTCTATACGTCCATGTTACAAAAGCGAGGAAGCTATACTGCCCACTCAACTTGGCTGAGGTTCTCTTTTTGTATACGGTTAGGTACGAATATATCAAAAAGGTTTCTTCAGGTTCATCGCAAGTGAATCAGTTAGTTTTAGTTTCAGTTTATTCCGCTCACGGATGAGCAGCAATCGACTTAGAGGGATGATGTGCTTGATTCTAGGTCTATATAGCTACATAATGTAAGTACATAATGTACATGAGAACACCAAACATCCGCGTTCACCACATTGATTGTACCTCGGGGAATGTCCATCCAAGGCCTGTCAGCGGTCTGTCAGCGACCAGGCGTGTGGTTGGTGTGTGCTGGTTCGAACTCACACGGTGATAGTCAAGCGAGGACGTAATTACCCATCTTAGGCATACTTGATTGATTTGTGTGGCAGTTCATGCTTGGAGTGATATCTTCCATTTCGGTGTGTTATGTTATAGCGAATTTTCGAAGAAAATGTAGCTATTGCAATGGCTTCAAAATTTAAATAATGAAAATTTTCTTCATGGAAATCCGTTTCAGACCATTCTGAAACGAATCCTGAAATTTAACCCTTTTAGCGAATTTTCGAAGAAAATGAAGCTATTGCAATGGCTTCAAAATTTTTGTAATGCAAATTTTTGACAATTTTCTTCATGGAAATCCGTTTCAGACCATTCTAAAACGATTCCTGAAATTTAACACTTTTTCATATGTATATATATATTTGTATATATACCTATTTATATATGTGTCACTCCAGACGATATCTGCCCGTGTGATCGAGATAAAAAATCCAAAAAAAATTTCAAATGTCAATAATATCAAAAGTAAGGCTGAGTTCGTGGGCCAGAATTTTTGGAGTACTCCAACGGGTCAAATGTTGAACATTTAGTTTCAAAAATTGCTAAAAACGTGTTTTTCAGGTTTTTGGTGTGATATACTATCCTAAACATAGGAACATATGGTATATTCGGAATCAGAGTGAAATTTCCTATAAGAATCACCCACCAAATCGGTTAAAATTATTCTTCGAAAATTCGCTCATCAACTCATGCTGCATGAATGGGACTTTTTAGTAGGGATGCTGCCCAGGGTCGTAGGAAGAATAGGAAATAAACTGCCAAGGACATGGCACAGAAGCTTCCTCGTGGCCTTCACAGTATGTCACCATCAAATTTTTAGAAAACTAGAAATGACCGGTTCGCCATGCTGATGACGATAGAATGCAGGGCAACCAAAAATTAAAATATCTTTATTTTTGGACAGTACAAAGCACGGGGGCAAAAAAGATTTAAACCCGCCATTTAACCTCACGCAACGGTTAAAATTCGCCAGAAAAAACGGTTTTTCTCTAACATATCGAAGTTCCAGGAAATTCGCGTTTGCGCATGCGCATACGCTACTAGTGGTCCAATGGCTACCCCGTACAATCTCTGGAAATTTCACCGCATTAGTCGAGTGGTTCCAGAGTTATGGCCATGAAACACATTTCAAAATTGCGCATGCGCAGCACTTATTACTGATACAACCTTGTCGAAATTAGAAGGTAATGGTAGCCCTTAACTACACAGTACGAACTAAGAAATCGTTGTTTCGGGAAATTCACGTTTGCGCATGCGCACACGCTACTAGTGGTCTGATGGCGATGAAATTCATAGGGGGCTCTCTAGAGTCTAACTTGATTAATCTCTGAAAATTTACAGAAATTGGTCTAGTTGTTCCTTAGCCACGTCTATAACATCAAATTTCAAGTTTGCGCTTGCGCAGTAGCTATTACTGATCCAATCGTTACGAATTTAATACATGATTGTCTTAGAGTCAGACATCAACTATCCTCCAAATTTGAGCGACGTAGGTCAATTAGGAACTGAGATATCGGGGTCTCAGGGAATTCACGTTTGCGCATGCGTTCACGTTACCCAAAGTCCGATGACGATGAAATTCATAGGGGACCATCTCGGGGCTAGCCCACACAATCCCTGAAAATTTGATTGAAATCGGATCAAAATTGTGGAGGTTATGGCTGTGGCAAAGAAATGTGGAAGGACAGACAGACAGACAGCCACGAAACCAAGTTTGTTCAAGAGGCCCTGAAACGCAAAATGCTAGCGGAAATTTTGATTTTGGATCACAAAAATGGTTTTCATTTCGAAAGTGAAAAGAAACCTTCCGCTGCCCTGCAGACTCGGAAGCAAAAGAAGAAACTATGTACTTCATTCGACCTTTAATGTAGCTTGTAATGTACCCTCCGGATGGCAAATGTCGCTTCTACTTGATTGTTATCAACTGTAGCTCGTTTGAGCTCGTTTGTAGCTCGTTGTAGCGATGTAGCTTGTTTGAAATTGATTATGAAATATTCTGAGTTTTGCAATTCAACTTTATAATACATAATACTTAAGGTATGTAAGTATGGAAGAGTCACAATTATGGCGGAATCGATAGGACCGCTCCCGGAGGCGGTCGAGAACTTTCCAAAAGGTGAATTATTGCTGTGGACTTTTTTCGATCGTTTTTGGAGGAACGAATCCGAATTAACGGCCACACACTTCAAACAATGGTAAGCACTGTGACTCACAATTTAGAATCTATCATGAATAAATTCAAACAACCTGTCAGGCTGTTTGAATTTGAAACAACCCCCCAGGCCAAAAATTTACGAACTTCTGATATTCCGTCAGAATTATATTTATCAATAAAAATGACCAAGTACCTCCGCATAAAAAAAAAAAAAAAAAAAAAAAAAAATCCAACGGATTTTGATGCGATTAATGTCATTCTTCCTATTTTATCCTTTTCTAGGGCAATAGTGGTAAAATATTTTCTCGGTCATGAACCCCCCCATCCCACCAGCACCATGAGAATCCGTTGGCTCAGGGCCTAGACGATCCCCTGTGAATCTCATCAGCCTTTAAATAGTACTACTAACTACCGTGTGCAAAATTTTCGATTGTATCTTCAACAAATTAAGTGGACCCGGCAGCAAAAAATTTGAGTAAAATCTTTTTCTTTCTTTCATAAAACAATCTATTAACATCTAGGGAACAATCTTATATTGTCCATGAGTGACATAGCTATATTATCCATCATACACTTCATTTTATTGTGTTGTTGGGATGGTGTTACCATTTTCCGTAAAGGAAATACATGTTTTTGGAGCCTTCTATATTTGATTAATTCGGTACATGTTTCGGTGGTTCTCTGCCACCTTCCTCAGCCTTAGTTTAGTTTTATGATAGGGCTCATCCCACTCATCCATAAGTATATATTAAGTTGTATTCTTTGCATCATGAGTCACCTTTCTTTGGTTAGCTGTGTTGTAGTATTGTTTATCTCCCATTCTTCCTTTGCTTTTGTTTTGATATATATATTTCCTTTTGAGCTTGAGAAGCATGCGTTTATATTGCTGAGATTGATGTTGTTACTATCTTATTAGTCAATCTGATGCTGGTTTATGTTGTGTTGCACCACCTTGATTAAAATTTTTTAGGGATTTTTATGAAATTCCACTCAAAAGGGGGGAGAAACTGAATTTCTTTGTTGAAGCACATGGTCAGAAAATAGCACCTGATTTCAGTAAAAATCTTTTTTTCTTTCATAAAACAATCTTTTAACATCTAGGGAACAAGGAAGTGCAATAACATGGTAAAAATTATGCTTACAAGTGTGTCAAAATTTGGTTTTAGTACAAGCCGGCAGCATCCAGCCTCTTCGTCGATTTATTCTTAATTTTCGACTGTGAACCAGGGATATTATACTTATATTGTCCATGAGTGACATAGCTATATTATCCATGATACACTTCATTTCAGGTCTAGGGAAACCAAAAACAGCTTCCATTTGCATAGTGCGCCGTGACGTCTTGAGAAAGATGGATACTGTTAGTTTTTCTCCTCTCCTGTAAAGTAATGTTTTTTCATGTTCACGGGCGTTTTTATTCGAAACGGCTGACCCTATTCGCTTGTTTTTTGTGTTGTTTTCAGGAACAGATCTGGGCCAAGAACCTTACACAGCGGTTTTACAAAATTTTGATTTTCACTGTCACTAGACGGCTCTCAAGTAAAAGAAAAATTATGACATTTCTTCCATGGTACCTACGAATTCGTGTATTTCAGATACCTGGAAACCCCTAAGTTAATTGAAAATTGAGAATATAAGGAACCAAACAAAACAAAAAGAAATGAAATTGGTTGAAGGGGGGGTGAGGAAAACGCCTGTGAAAAGAGGTCTATTTAGGGCGGGAGAGGGGTGGGTGCCGGGTCCCCTTTAATGGTCAGAGAAGCACAGCAATGCTGATTCACGTTGCAATTACACATTCAACAGAAGTCAGTAACACGAAAGTGAGGTCACTCAATTTTGGGAACACCTCACTTAGAAAGTTGGAAACTCGATTGAAAAAAAATGTTACCCTTCGTGATACATGCAACTACAGGGAAGTTCGTTACTTCCAGAATAGCCGGGTATTGAACCCAGCTGTCACTTTGGACTCGTGACGCCTGTCTGTTCCTGTTTGTTAATATGTTCTGATCTTATGTTATTATTATTATCTACTACTTGTATAGTCTCGGGCCCCCCTAAAGTATGCGCTTGCGCGCCCCAGGTTGAGAACCGCTGCTCTAGCTCTAAGGAATGAGGTTCGTTTATGTAATTTATGTTCATTTATGTTTGATTTTTTTTAAAGACGTGGAAAATTCAAAATTACGAAATTAAAATTATACATAGGTGATCCCCCTAGAGAGTTGAATATTGAATAACAAGAAGAATGCCGCTAACCACATCAAAATCGACGAAAAATTTTCTGGGGAAAGTAGGAAAAATGTATGCAACCCTTAAGGTGACCACCCTGTATTAATCAATTATTTCATATTGTTTGTAAGTATAGGTTTCAATTTTTCTGGACGATGATAAAATGTTTTGGTATAATGTTGTTGAATTACTGAATTTTCGAATTGATTGTTGAATTACTGAATTGTACCAAAATTAACAATGAACTATAATGATACTTTAATATAGAAGATCTCTCTTAATGAGGGAAACATACCTTGAAACCACGGAGGTTTTCAACCACGCAAGCGAGGAGTGCGTCTCTCCCAACAGTGACTGTTACGTTTGGAATCGGCTCGGCGAACCGCGGCAGCATCGACTCTGCAACACAAATACAGTACTTCTATCAATAATTTATATTTCTAATTTTAGAACATTAAAAACATTGAATTATATATGTTTTTGAGGAGTTATGGAAAAGTATACTCTAATTTCCCCATTAAACTCCATTCAAAAAACTGTACTCATATCACCCCACAAATCTTCATTTTCTACAAATATGATGATAAACTTATAAAAGAACGCACTTTTTGGAAAACTCATATTGTATATTCTAGTCAGATAGTTGAGTAACGAATATAGAGCTTATATAATTGACTCTATGGCTTGCAACATGAAATCGCTAAGCTCCTAGATATGACGGACTTCTTCTGGATCACATTTTTCACCAAAACTTTAACCCTAACTGGGGACCTCCCTGTGCTACAATACAAAAACAACTTCCAAACCAGTGCTACCAACTCATGAGACTATCCTCTTGACGATGGCACTGCACGCTTTTGAGTTATTATGGAACTAAGCCAGGAAATAGCGCTCGAAGGCTGGAAAACGTGTTTTGTACTCATTTCACCCTATCTTACAGGGTCCCTACAAACTCATCGAAAGGAAACTCATCAAAAACGTGAGCTCGAGGATTTTTGAGGAGTTTCTTCATAGGATGGGACACTCGTCGAAACTGAATGGATGGGAATGCCGTCAAAAATATGAAATCGAACGTAGGGATATAAAGTTGGAAGATAAAAACTAGTTGAAAATGATTTTCGATGAGTTTTCTGTTCCCTGTGGAAACTGATCAAAAGTTCGTAACGTGAAAGCCATCGAAAAGAAAGTCATCAAACCGTTCCTTTGAAGGGCTCACTACCTGCATCGTAGCGCTCGCTGACAGGAACGGGGGCTAGGGCCAGCCAAGGAGTCCAGGTAGACCAGGCCACACCTCTCCTCGGACGATTAATCATTGTAAGCCACCTCTTACCTAAGATAGAGTTCCCAAGGATAGAAACGTTGCAAATTATTAAACAACGGTTAAATATTTTTCTGTACGGATTACCCATGTTCAAAGATCTAAAGGTGGTTAACTAAGGAAGCTCATATAAGTCAACTCGAAACTCGATTCGGCGAAAACAAGAAAAAGTTGCGCTAGAACAATTGGTCTTTCATCTGGAATTTTACTTACTCAGAGGATTTGGGATTCAAACTCGTGTTCTGCTACTTTTCCGTTCAACCCTTAAGTCCTTACAGAGAGCGAACGATTGGTCCTACAGTGCCTTCTTTGAACGGTTAGGGTTCTGGCCTGGTATTCATGGTAGCCTTGAGGTGTTATAATAGCAGGTAGTTCAGGATTGACCCGAAGGTGACGACTATCTCATCAACCATATTTCGACGAGTTTAATCGAAAACAAATTAATGCTGACTCTTAACTGAATTAGGTGGATAAATTAATCCGATTAATTTTTCGATCAGTTTCTCGTACATGAAGTTTTAACGAGTATCCACCCCGGGCGGGAAACCGATCAAAAACGCGGTTCCAAGATTTTTTCGATGATTTTCCTTTCGAGGAGTTTCCTAGTACCCATCTTACAGGCCAAACAAGCCCACGTGTCGCCAGACACTAGAAAATTCCACGTTTAATGCAAAGGGTTAAAATCTGGAAAAATAGATTAGGTAAATACTAATTTTTTCTAACATAGAGAACAACATAGAACATGAATTTCAACTGTTTCCAATTTGGCAGTGTTATTTTATTCCAAATAGCAATATAAGGCCGGAAAAATGTGATTTTCTCATACACGACCCCATTTCCGGATTCTAACCAGTGTTCGGACAAACTCAGTAGAATCGCGATTTAATACAGGAGGTGAATCCGAATAATTCGGTTCAACTTGTAGAAATGAGAGACTCGTCGGCATCACGTGAGGAACATCACGTTCTCTCCATCGCAAAAGTTTACGATGATTTGGCTACCCCCTCCTCTCTCTCTCTCTCTCTCACTCGGGCGCCGCTTCTGTCCTCTACCTCTCACTTGGGCGCCGCTCCCGCGTCGCTCAATCTCAACCCGAGCGCCCCCAACATTGTTCTTTCCCCGCCGCGATCCACTTCATATGCAGCTGACGTTTGGCGTCGACGGAACGGAATGAAGTGAACAAGGGGGGGGGGGGGGGGGGG
>JAEMON010000002.1:38028307-38043492 GCA_030264115.1 Lygus lineolaris | reverse complement strand
GTCCTTCAAACCACGACGCATAGTGCAGCGCTTTCTGGTTCTTCATTGCCAAGTAATCCATTTTCAAAGATTTGGTAGGTATTCTTTTTGACTCACACTGTATAGGAGTCCATCTTTAACGGTACTTAACAATCGCACGATTCCGGGGTGAGATTTCAATAAAAAAAACATGAAAAACTGCCGATACACGTGGGATAACCAAAGATACAGAAGGAAGTTAGAATCAATGAGTATGGAACTGGCATAATGAGCCTCTAACCAGAGACCCAAATACTGGTATCTTTAGATAAGAAATCTATTCGGTTTATTATTTTCCGTAATATACCTTTGGAATCGAGCATGGAAAAAAAAAAAATAAATAAAAATAAATAGATAAATAAGCCCCTCAAAATTGGATGTTAACGTTTCAAGATACGTGGAATCCAAAACGCTGCAAATCATTACACAACGGTTAATTATTTTCCGTATAGATCGCCCATCTACAAAGATCCTATTGGTATACATAGTAAATACCAGCCTACCTTAAATTAATGTCCTAAGATGCACCGAGAGATCTCATCCGACGCTAAAGATTGCGATCTAAATGAAATCGATGGAAACAATACACCTTCCTATTTGAAATTTTTGAGCTTGGGCGTTTTGAAAATTTCATCCCCTTTTTTCCACCCCTTAGTGGAGGCTGACGGTAACGCCAAGCTTTGGGTCAGAAGTAGACCAAATAGGGCCGGTATACAATATGTCATTAATTCCGGTCCATGGCAACTAAGGAAGGTGCCGCGTACGGCCAGATTCCAAAGGTTCATTATTGGAAATAATCAACCAAAATATTTACCTAGATTTACCTATTATTTTGGGGACGTAGAGCCACTAGACAATTTTTTTTTTTTTAAATATATATACCCTGGATCTAGCTCACTTGAGCATATCCCGGGGTGGGGGGGGGGGGGGGGGGGGGGATTTTTTACATTTAATATCATCTTTATATTATGCGCTCAACTGTGGACTCTAGTCCCCATGATAGGCTTCACGTGATTAGATCAGAGGTGAAGAGCGATAAAGCTGGTCGGATGAGCACATAAAAAGTTTTTAAGAATAGCATCGATGCCCGTCCGGGACGTGAACCAGGGACCTTGTGATCTTTCATCTTAATGGGGATGTAAAGATCACACGCCCTAGCCATCTCGGACACTCCGGCCCCCTTCCACTAGACAAAATTGTGAATTTTGAAATTCGAGAAAACTTTATTTATAGTCCGATGTATTGACCACTGAATATACTGTAAAAGTTATATTACTGTATTAGGGAGATAGGAAAATTGACGCTCATCCCAATGGTATCTTTATGTTTGATTTTACATTGTAATTCGAGGGAGTTATGGCCATTTAAATGTCATAAAATTGAAAACACGAAAACAATCTTGGAAGTGAAAATACTCCAAAAACTATAAGGAGTTGAATGAAAAACTCTAGAAGGAATTTTTTGTTGGACATTTTGTGTAGAATTGATTATTCGAAGGACCTCCAACTTGAATGTGAACACACTGTCCGCACGTCCATGATATGTACGCTGTACGAGGGAGATATTTTATAATAGACCATTACTCAACTTGGCTGAGATTTTCTACTCTTCTTTCCACTCATTCCAACAAAACAGATAACAACAATTTCAATATTGAAGAAACTTGGGAATAACGATGAGGTCTATGGGGAAATCCACTCGGTTTTTCCTGCATTTTAGTGGGAAAATATGCTTTAACTCCGATATACACAGAAATATTTCTGCTCGCAGCTGAACTGCAGTTTTCATCGGTGCGGTGAATATTCACCCGGTGGAGGATGATACATTTAAATACCTTGAAATGCTTGGGTTCGGTCGGGAGGCAAAACCAATATCTACCTCGTGGAAGATCGTCTCGTGTCAAGAATGGAAACCCGAGTGCGTGCTGAATCGTCGATTCAGAGAGGAAGGTATGTTCCGAGTTTGTACATTCCGGGTTATGAATTCCAGAAAGTACACCCCGATGTGATGCGAAGGTCGACTGATCATTAACAGAATGCATCCTCACGTTTGTTATACAGTGTTTTGCTCGAAAATGCCGGCTATGGCCAAAAGAATTTATTAACTAGCGATTCGAGTTAACATTCCACCACCGCAGTCTAATATTTACCGGTTTGATTTGCGATTCTACGCTGAGGACATACCATATTATTATATTCCTAGGTACACCTAACATACCTCTATAACGTGGCATTCCTCGAAACCTTCATGGAAACACGTTTTTAAGCAAACTTTTCACTAGAGCTATACTTTTCATTTCATTACCCTCCAATTGAGGGACAGGTTCCTCTGAATAGCTGAATCACCGCCAAATTCTTCAAATTTAAAGATCGTAGGTATAATTATTAAGTTAAACTTTTAGAGTTAAAATAATAGGGTTGTTTCAATGATTCAATTTGTTAACTAATTAAATTAAAACTAAAATTGTTGGTTGAAAGAAAGCATTGGTCTCTTGAACCAAAATATAGTAATTAACACAAAAATGTTTGTTGTAGAGATATGTAGAGATTGTAAAAATGATAAGATTGTAAAAATGAAAAATGATTTTTTCCCAAAATCAAACGAAGTAGTCTGGAATTATTTTGTTGAATACCTGTTTAGTTATGACCTCTCCTCTTTTGCGTGAAGGTGACGTCATTCGAAAAAGTGCCAGCCATGCAGCATGAGTTGATGAGTGAATTTTCAGAGAATTATAGGAATTCATTATAGGAAATTATTAACTGATTCCGAATATACCATAATATTAGGCATGTTCTTGAAGACGGTACATTACATCCAAAACCTCAAAAAACAAGTTTTCTGACCATTACTTAATAATTTAATTATTTTTATTAATTTTAATAATTCCAAAATCAGTTGCAGGACAAAGAAATTTACCCAATGATCAAAAAAGGAAACCTTACATACCTACAATTTTCTCTCTTACTGTTAAAATCCAAAAATTAAGAAATACTTATGTTTTTTCTATGGTAATTAATCAATGATTATCGCGTTACATTTTCCATAGTGGAAAAATGGGACACCAATTTTTGGTAGACATCCCTCTCCCCCCAGTAAAGGCATATCCATGGTGCACAGCTGATCTTGGAGCTCAATTTTCGACTCAGCTGATCTTGGAGCTTATTCGACTAGCTTAGCCGAATTGGGAGCTCAATTTTCAACTCAGGTGATCTGGGAGCTTGATACTTTGCTCTAGGTAATACACTTACCTACCTAATCCTACCTCCTCACTGAGCAGTCCTACGGAAGCTCCATTTGAAATTTCAGCATCGTGTGTTGAATGGGAAAGAAAGAATGCGCTCTAGGTCCTACCTAAGTCCTCTAGGACTTACCTAGCCCAACCTTCTAAAACAAAAAAAGGTTCTACCTTCAAACAGTATTTCTACCTCAAGTTGAATTTTTCAGTTTTTCCTTACATACCAAATTGTTTATCCAGATACGATTGTGATAGTTTTTACCGCGAAAGTTGTTCACAGTCCATTAATAACTTAGGGGTACAACTATATCATTTGTGTGCATGTTAACGTACATTTTCTTTAACTCTTCAGATCCTTGTGAGAACATGCGACGGTACAGCGGAGTATCCTACATTACATTTTAGCATAAATTCATTGCTTTCAAACGAGTAGTGGACGATTTTTGTGTGTAGAAAATTGACGGACTCCCCTTTCCCTAAGCAACGATTCGGTTGCACGTGGTACGCGGATATCATCAAACATAACGTGACTTTTTTTTCGTCACGCGTCACGCTAATTTTTCACTGACACATATCCATGTCAAAAGACATATCCCTGTCGAAATTTTATTTTTTCGCAACTCTTCACAACGATCATGGTGTTCATTCATTCGGAGGAAAGCTAACATGACAGCGTGGCACCGATTATGAAGTTATGGGGAGGATGAAGCGAAGTCCTCTCTTGTGAACTTCACTTTTGAGATCTCGAGTTGTTTCCCTTGACCACCGCAAATTGAATTTAAATAATTATAGTATTTTTCCTGAATCAAAGAATGGGGAATCATTACCCGTAAAAATCCTTATCGGATGGTGAAATTTGGTATTTTTTTTATCGGTAGGAGTAAGTAAGTATCAAATTAATAATATTGAGCGATTTAGAAATGTTTAACCTTCAGTGTCAGTGAGGGTAAGCTTACTCTCTAAAACGTCAATACATTCAACGACAACCCACAATTAGATTTTAATAAAAAAGGAGAGGCGTTGAACATTTAATTACTTAATGGAGAAAAAATAATATTAATAGACGGTAGGTAAACACTTTTTTTACGGATTAAGAACTTTTTTTTTTACTTTCTTTTATAGCTCAATAAAAAATTGTCATGACGTGATATTTGTGATCGCTGGTACAAAAATATGATGAATATCACAAATAAAAGTAGTTAATCGATACGGAAAAATCTCAATATCGTGATAATGATACTCTTATGTTATGAAATGATATTGAAAATTCAATCCTTGTGTAATATCAATCGGTACAATAATATAAGGTATATTCGTAGGGCATTCATAATGTACAACGGAAATAAGGTATTGAAAAGTTTCAACCGTCGCCTCATTGCCGAACGTAAGTTAGGCTCCTACTTGGACTCGGAGCTGCATTTGTTTGCGGGTTCGTTTTGTCTATACTAAAGAAACGAGATGTTGATCTAGAAAGTTTCCTAGTCTCTTTAGTCTGTACCATGCTACAGGAATAAATTTGGGTTTCCTTGACTTGAAATTTTGTGGGAACAGACTCTCCCCAGATTTTTTGCTTGAAATCTGGAGCGGTTGTCGTGACAGTAAATAGTGACAGACCTGGTGCCGCGCTATTCCGTCACCCACCACCTATTGAACCTTCTCCATTCACTTCCCTTTCCCTCCCCATCCTTAATGTGAGGCCATGGTCTGCAGACAAGCTAGTAGGTACGCACTCATGTCGGCGACTTTCCTTTGGCAGCTTCCTTTGCTAACTTTCCGAAACTGCGGGTGCTTTGGGCGTCCACTCCCGACCGCACTCCAAAGTTGTGCCGAACTATCCTCCAAGGTCGAGGACTGAGAAGGGCCAATCTCGAGGTAACGACTTCGGACGAGAGCCGGGAAAATGCCGAGGAGACCTGATGAAAAGGTGAAAAGTCTATTTTCCGGCGGAACAAATACGTTTAGTCCGTATTTCTCGAGGATCGGAACAGCCGTGGAGAGGTAAATAAACTTAACCCTTTTTTCGAGCGGCGCGAGTTCCCCCCAGGTTTCCCATCTCAGACACTTATTGGTCACTTTTCTTACCTATTTTCTTTCCTCCGGTCTCCTTTTCTTTTATTTCTTCAACAGATGTGAACGCTTTTAGGGAGAAAACCCAGTTGTTATTTCATGCTACCTCATATTCACACAGCGGGTTTACTCATAAACACACGTATAGCAAAACCTCAAACACGATAGTAGGAATATATCCCTACTGCAAATCATATATCTCATCATTCATCATATATACATGCATTTGCAAATCAGATGAATCCTTTTTCTAAGCAAATGAACTCTTTTCCACTTCAATAGAAACATTTTTCAAATCAAATGATCCATTTTCCAAAATGTTATTGCCTTGAAAACGGTTTCGATTGAACTGGGAGTAGTCTCAATTTAAATGGAAAAAAGATTCATTTGACTTGGAAAAGGATTGATTTGATTTGGAAAATGATTTATTTTTCATGAATAGATTCATTGGTTCGATAAGGTTTAACCTGAATAGGCCTGGCCAACTGGCCTAAATTGCAAGTGACCTAAATAAAAGCCCCTTTCTGGCCTAATGTGGAAACAAGCTTTCAAATGGCCTAAGTATGGAAGCTCTTGAAACTGGCATTACTTCCTATACCTAATGTTCACTTGTGGAAAACGATAATATGGACCATTCATAAAGGTTAGAGGCTGACCTACGTACCACGCTCACATGGTCTGCGAACTGTAGTTCTTTAATTAGGAGATTAAAACCGTCATGATTTAACAATTTCAACCCTGTGTAAACCTTTGGAATCACTCTTGAAAGAAGGGGTTCCATACTCTTCCGGATCATCATAAAATTATAACGTTGAGTTGGATTTTAATTTCTTAATTTCTCATCGAGTAGGTGCCGTTATCATATACCCTCTTCCTCCATCGTGAAATTCCTAGTGACGTCATTTGATAGTAGACTAGTAGAGCAGGTGTTATTCACAGTTAAGTACATAGCTATCAATTTTTGAAGGTAAATAGTGTCGGCCGGAGGGTACGCCAATACTGTAGTGTAGTTCTGTCAGGGGCAGGGGTAGGCAATGGAACGCACGACCGCTCAGTCTTGAAGGAGGGGTTCTTGGTCCATGCACCGCGCCACATACCTATCTGCTCAGCCCGCGCTATCTAACTCACGTGGGCTTCGTATATGGCTGGGTAGCTCACGTGGGCTCCGATATCTTTCCAGTGAGAATCGGACAAAATCACTAGCGACGAAGTTGTGGAAACCCATTTCAATAAAAAGAAACCGGAGCCAATGAAAACTATGCCTATTTCAACGAAAATAATAAGTTACCAAGTTAAATCGATTTCGATGGTTAAAGGGGTTCCGCCAGTGGTGTGAAACATTTTTCCAACTTTTGTCAGCCAATAATCGATCAGTTTCAAATCTGTTTTTGGCATTCTTTCTATTTTTTAATGGGCGAACACACTATCAAAATTTTAAATTTCTAAAATTTCACATTGTGTTATCAATTTAAAATTTAGAATTTCAAATTGTGATAGTGCGTTGCCCTGCAGAATTGAAAAATAGAAAGAATGCCGAAAGCAGGTATGAAATTGATCGATTATTGGCTGAGAAAAGTTGGAGAAATGTTGTAACGGTAAAATGGTAACGGGAGGGGAGAAAGGTGCGTTTTTGTTGTTGTTGAAATATTCGCATGAAGTTGCAATAAGATTTGTAGTGAGAGTTAACATGAACTCTATAATTCCCGAGATTTTTGCGAATTTTTTATGACGGTTCACACCCTGGCCGGAACACCCTTAAGTCATCATCAGTAACAAAAAAGAACTGCAAAGGAGTTCAAAAACTGAAGAAAGGCGGCGTTCAGACCAACCCCTCCTTCAAGACTGAGAGGTCGTGCGTTTCATTGCCTACTACTGTCCCGGTCTGAACTACACCTTCTTTCTTGCTAATCAATCGTGATTCGCGAAGAGAGGTGATTGATGAAGCATTACGGGGATATGCACGGAACCTCCACCCCGATACAGGGGCTTCCACTTTCCTTATTTTCTAGTAAATTAAGCCATTGTGAGGAAAAGATAGGAGGAAAATACTTTTGGGTGGTAAAAAGTATCTTCCATAACTTCCTGTAAGTGTAAACGATATTTAAAGGCGAAAAGATGTTATTTCCAATTTCCATGGAAAATCGTTTAGTAGATCGCTGGACAACAAAACTTTCTACGATAAGAAGAGGATAAAGAAACTAGTCTCAAAACTCCAATAGCAATATTAGCAGTCTGTGAATAGCAACTCAAATAAAACCGGGGTGGTGGGTACAAGTTTTCATTCCACGCTACCGACATGCAAATCTATAAGGTACATAGGTATTTGAATTGAAGCCTCTACCTCTAAGCCTCTTATCTTCTGATTTTACCGAACAGTTAAGTTTCTACGTTTCATGGATATCTGAAGAAATGGTTTCGGAGTTCTTCTCGGGATGAGGTATTGACTATAGACGGAAGCTTTGAAATGCGACTTAGAAGTTAGATTTGGAGTAGTACACTGATTTCACGATGGATGCACGATCCGAAGGCGTTCCTGCCCCCGTGAGGAAGTAAAAAGAAGCAGGTTCGATTTGGTTATTAATTATGTGCCGATGATGATGAAAAGTTCCTCTATCCACTCTTTATAGTGATAATGTAATGTATTTCACTTGAAATATTAGGTACTCAATGTGTTTTATTCTTGTTCAATTATAGCCACAAAGTTCGAATGCTTAGTGTTTAATTTAAAAATTAATCCTTGATCTCCATTATCACAATTTATTTCCATGGGTCCATATTTACGAGTTGAGTGTAGATATCTATGAATATATTCCATGTTTCTGGAGTCTTCATTTATTTAAGTATGTAGGTGGGTACATGTTTCGGTGATCCTCACCACTCTCTACAGCCTTAAAATGTAAGCACATTAAACAGTTACCTATAAATTTATTTATCGATTGTTTTCGGCCATATTATATTATGGGGTTAGGAATAAAATGATTCTCAATGAGCATCAGGACTTAATGAAATAGGCCGCCACAAAACGGCGTTTCTAGGAGACCCACATTATAGATTGCAGAGGATCCTTTTCTCCTGATGAACCAGAGCCAATTGGCTCCGTAACAATGGAAAGCTGGAAAATAATCGTCCCAGCATCCGGAATATTACGAGAGAGGCTGCTCCCACACGTACATGCAAGTGACAATTAGCTGGTTCAACTGGGAACATTCACTCTCCTCTGATGGTGACCCAGTTCTCTGCCCTCCCGGAGAATTAACTTCAGGTTTATTTGACACGAGAGTTTTTTTTTCATTTCTGTAAGAGAGAAATAGCATCAGAACGTAATCACGACGGAGAGTGACGAGGGACATGTACATTGCCTCTCACTATCAAAGTTAAGAAGCGATAAAGGTATCCGCGCAGGAAGTAAAAAATAAAATTAAAATAAAATGTGTCCTCCAACTTTTTGTGTTTCAAAGCTTTGTGAACGATTTTGGTTCCATGTCTGTTGGTCTGTGGTCAATTCCTTGTCCTAAACAAAACTATATAACATTGGGGTCCGATTTGTGTGAATTTCCCATGATTGTGCGGGTTAGCCCCTAGACTGTTCACTAGCAATATCGTTGTGCAGTGTGCGCATTCGAATTTCCTGAAACTACGATTTCTCAGTTCGTAATAGTCCGATTTCGCTTAAATTTGGAGGGTAGTTGGGGGTTCGCTCCGAGACGATCGCCTAAGAATTTCGTCATAATTAGATGAGTAATAGCTCCTGCGCGTGGCCCAACTTGGAATTTCTTGTCAAAGGCATAACTCGGGAACTATTTTACCGGCAAAATTTGCATTAGGTGACCTACATACGCCCATGTTACAAAAGTAGGAAGCTATTTATACTGCCACCAAACTTGGCAGATGTTTTTTTATTGATATGATTAGATTTTTATTCGTGCATGTACTTGGGGTGAGGGTGGAAGTCAACTCGGCTTCTTCCATATTCATTAGCGAATTCAAAATGCAATGGCTTCAACATTTTTGTAACTCAAATTTTCGAAAATTTTCTTCATGGAAATCCGTTTCAGACCATTCTAAAACTATTCCTGAAATGTAACAGTTTTTTATATGTATATATATTTATCTATTTATATATTTATCTATTTATATATGTGTCACTCCAGACAATATCTGCCCGAGGGATCAAGATAAAAAATCCAAAAAATTTTAAAATATTAATTATATCAAAAGAAAGGATGAGTTCGTTGGCCAGAATTTTCGGAGTACTCCAAAGGATCAAATTCTGAAAATTTAGAGTAAAAAATCGCTAAAAAACGTGTTTTGGGGGTTTTTGGTGTGACATAATTATGGTATATTTGGAATCGGGGTGACGTTTCCTATAAGAATCACCAACCCAATCGGTTGAAATTATTCTTTGAAAATTCGCTCATCAACTCATGCTGCATGAATGGAACTTTTTTTATTGTTAATCTCTCCTCCTACTAGTTTGAGGGTAGAAAAGTTGGCCTGCTTTTGTCAGATTTGGGTTTTTATTCACTACATTAGGTAGGAAAGCTTTGTATGCATTGGTTTCAGTTGTTGTTTGATTCCCCTAGTTCCAATTCTCGACCTCTTATCAGTGATTTCGTTGTGAATCTCGACTTTTTTGGGTTACCAGGTATTCCTCCTATTTATAAGGGGGGTTTCATGAATTTTTTAGTTAAAAAAATGTAAATTAACAAGAAGTAAAAACTTCATCAAGTAGGTTCAGGCATTACTAACCTAATGTAGTGGATTAAAACCAAAATTTGACGAAAGCATTCCAACCATCCTACCCTCCCTTAATCTCCTTGACGAGGCTCTGTAGCAGCGGAACTAGTAGGAGGAGATAAGAAATAAAATGAATATGGGAGAAGCCGAGTTGACTTCCACCTCACTCCAAGTAGATAATAAGGTGCACCTACCTATAAGCGTAGAATGATCCAAAGCTTTTACTGCTGTTCAATTTTCTGGATTATCATAGTCAATTTGTATTGACTATCAGCAAGCTAATCAGAGACTTGAATCCTTTTGGACGAGCATACCCTGGTATCAAGACCCAAACCCAGATCTCACTAAGGGGTCTCTTCCACCTTGTTATCTCCCTACCGTATACCTGAAGAAGGCGTCCAAGTCGTTACGGCACACAACACAACGCGCGGAGGAGTCAGGATTTTCTATTTACGACGACCACTCTAGGCGGGTCGGAGATCGGGGTTTAATCCCAGGTTAGGGCCCCAACGAGGGTCAGATGGTTGGTTCAAGAGGTAGCTTGAATGAGTCGACCGTTCTCACCGTCACGCTGGATGTCCTTTTATACGATTCAACAATTCACGAGAGGCGATACTCAGCCCCAGTTGCTCTGATAGAAGTAGTACCTAAGTCCTACACGATTTGGGTAGATAGCAATAGTTGGTTATGTAACTTATGCCTAATATTGAATAGCATAGAAACTGCCACCGAAGTATGTATAGCTGCCACCTAGCTATAGTGTTCACTTTCAGAAGAGCTCCAGTAGCAAGAAGCTCACCTTTTCATGCAGCTGAAAATGAGTCAAATCTAGAACACCTGGGAGGTTTTCTAGTCTCTAGTGAACACAAAGTTGAGAAAAGAAAGTATTGGATACTGAAGAGTACTATCGAGTATAATAGATAGTTCTTGCAGGTAAACGAGAAGCGAGTCGGGATTCCGGATAGGATGTTACTACGGAAAGCACGAGCGGATGCTAACCCCTGAGTCGTATAGTACGAACGGGTGAGACGAAACACGAGTCGACCAACGAGACATAAGTAACATTAACGTGCGAATTGGATGAAATTCATAGATTTCAAGCAGAGATTTTGAAGTTCTTGTTGTGTGGAATTTTATCTTATGGGTTTCTCTTGATATTCGAAAATGAATACTTTACGGACCTGATACGTTATTCGGACGATTCGAGGGATCCAGGTTGATGAGCTGCTGGAGTTGACTGCTGCGTTGAAGGTGAATTTCTCTGGATGGTTTTGTACTCATGCTGCTGTTCCGCTCGCTTCCAGTCCCGACGCCATGTTCGGGCCGTTCGGTGAATGGTAGGGAAACGGACTTGATGAGAATTTGCAGAGAATAATTTTAACCGAGTTGTTGGGTGATTCATACAGAAAATTTCATGCGTGAACACGAGAGGCAAAGCAGTGGAACAAAAGCTCTCAGCTCATCCAATTCAAACCGTTTGGTGACGAAACCTCATTTAGGTGGGTACCTAACTCACTATTTGGAATATTCCATGACATTGCATTATGGAACACTATAGTAATTAGAAGTACCTAGAACACAACACATCCAATTCAATCAATCGCCCCAATTAGTGGAATATACAGTCACATCGTACAGCCCGTAGACCCACTGGGCCACATAGCTACCTATACTCACTACTAGTTGGGTATCGACTTACTCGTAATTTTGCCTACTTAATCGCATGGTGACACAACCGAGGCATTTTGAATGTCTCTCACACAACCTGATAATGCAGTACATTATTGCAGTCACTCGATCCTCAGTTGTTGCGGGAAAGGTTAACATGAAAAACAAAAGAACCCGGAAATTCTGGGGGGAAATACCTCGTGCGAGAAAGGTATTCTGAAGAAAACAATTTTATTCATCAAGCGCTAAGAACCACTTCCATGCAGCTTCTTCATCATTCTTCACCGCCCCGCACTACCAAGGAGGGTCTTCTTTCATCTTTTCATACGTCGCTGTTGGGCCTCATTTGCCGCACTTCCATCCCGAGAAGAACCTCCTTTTCCGAAGCTAACAAAAACACTTTTAAATTAGAATCAACTTTCGCCTTTATGAATACAATATGAGAAAGTCGAGGAAGAGTGGTGGGGAAAGTGCTCTACGAGCTGGTCGTTGGTTGGTGGACGGGGGGAGGCTTCTCTTGTAGAGGCTTTGCAGTCTGAACTCTTTTTTTATTCTTCTAAGAAGGCGAAATATTTTCTCATTATGAAACTCATTTCGAAGGAGCTAATCAGGTTTGTGAGACCGTTTAGCTGAATAAAAGAACGTCGTGAGAAATGTCCTCTACGTGGTGGGGACTCGGAAAAAAGCTGAACCCGCCGGCAATTAGTTTTGCGTCCTCAAAGAGAATGATAAAACTGATACAAATTAGGAGCGGATGGGGTAATGCAGTCATCTTGGGTAATACCGCTTCACCATACTTGAATGCATTTGGTGCATGGTGAAACGCGTGGATTACAAAATAGATTGATGGAATCAGCCTTGTCTCAACTCTTTTCTTTATTTCAGCCTCTTCTTGATAGTCGCCACACTTCTCTGCTGTTAAATCCTCATTATGCAAACTGTATTATTATTGTCCTCTCTTTGAATCTTCAGCCTTTTTTAGAGCATAGTTTTGGGAAATGTACCCGAATCAAATGTTTTCAATAAATCAAAGAAGACCACAATGTTTATTTTCGTTTTGCCATTATTTTTTCCGAAACAAGAACCGAAAAACAAGCCTGAAACCAGCATTACTTCCGAGGGGTTTACGCTTCTTCTAATTTCTGAATAAATTTGTGAATCTAGAAATGAATACTTTTCTATAAGCGTGTAAATCGTTTTTATCGGATTACCTGGTACCCACGCCATCTTATCGCACGTTGGAGCAAAACTGGTATATCATCCAAAACCCAACTTTAGGGAAATTACGGTAGGAGATTTTCCTATTTTTCGTTCGCTTGTAACGGGATGCTTATCTTGACGATGTCACGGTAAATTATTGTCCCCTGAAGATTCAGGTAAATTTTCAGGAGAGGCAAAAAATGAATTCAGCAACACGTCCCATCAACAATATATTTGTCATAAACAGGTCGTATCAGGTGAACAACATGTCTCATGACGAAGGCTTAGTTCACTCGGTATTTAATAACAACCGCTCAAATACTACAACATGAAAATGCTTAAAATTTATAGGGGAAACCTCCAGGTAACAAAATTTATATGTATGATTCATGAAAACTCAATGTTATTATTGTTGTAAAGGTGGGTCTACACGGCGAGAGCTAGAGCGACACTAAGGGTTGAAAATTGGAGTACTCCGAAAATTTTGTAATCGTACTTGGAGTACTCCGAAAAGTCTGGCCAACGAACTCATCCTTTCTTTTGATATTATTGACATTTTGAAATTTTTTTGGATTTTTAGCTCGATTCCTCGGTCAGATATTGTCTGCAGTGGCACATATATAAATACATACATAAAAAAGTGTTAAATTTCAGGAATAGTTTTAGAATGGTCTGAAACGGACTCCCACGAAGACATTTTTTAAAATTTGCATTATTTAAATTTTGAAGCCATTGCAATAGTTTCATTTTCTTCGAAAATTCGCTAAAAGAAACGAGAGGAAACGTTCGGATCATGTAGGAATAACTCGGGCGAACCATCTTGTACGGAAAAAAGTGGACAAGATTGTGAAGGATTGAGAGTCAAAAGATCCCTTAAAAAAGTGCGTTGAGTGAGAGAATGGATACGAAAACTTTTATAATAAAATGATAAGTCAACCACACCACCTCTTCCCACGTTCCTGTTTTCATTTTTTTATCAGCGAGGGGATGATAGATTGCTCTCCACACAGGAACGCAGTGATATTCCCTCTTCTCGCTGGGGGCGCTTTGTAACATTGACGGATGAATATGGTGATGGGAGGAAGGGGGTGAGATGAAATTACCAGTCTATTCTTGCGAAGGGGTTCGGCATCATTCTCCCGAAGAATCGGAGGGGAATCGTTCTAAGGAATCATTTTTCAGGTGATAGCGCGATGGAATATAATATTTCAACTTTATTCTTCCCCTTGATGTATCACACATGCTCTCAAAGTTATTACATTGTTTGTTGTTGTAATTATGGTTGTTGTCCGATCGTGGCGTTCCTGTCATGTTCCCAAAACGCTGCAAAATATCACACATTTTTTATTCCCTGTTCATCTGCAAACATCCTATTGGTAAGTACCTACCGTAGTTATATCATGAAGTTCACATCAATAACTATTTTTTGTTTACTGAATTACGTTATGAAGGACCTGCAACTTTCGGATGAAGTAATAATAACAGGTAGGGACACGTAAACAAAAAATAGTTATTCGACAGTGACTCGATAGTGAATCTCTTCTTTCAACTATTGAGATGCTACTTTTGAGTTTACATGTAAGATGAGGTTACATGTTGTTCTTGTTTCCTTTTAAATAAAGGTAAAACTTCCGAAAACTTAAAAATATTACTTTTTCCATTGTGTTTACGTTGGAAAACTGAAAGTGTTTCACGATTGTTATGGAATCGCTCTAATTCTCTAATTTTTATTTCGGCAGATGATATCTGATTTTTACTTTGATCATAATATTATAATGTTCTGAATAAAAATTCATTCTTCATTTTTTGTTTGAACTAAACTTACATGATGCTCCTTCATAAATATTCCTCTATTTTTTGCACTCATATTTTCGTACATGCTGTTTCCGAACATCTAGGATAGGTCCAATTACTAGTAGTGTCTAGCCACATCTTTAGATAGAGTCTGTTACAATGGTCTGACCACTTGCCAGGAAAAGATCAGAAACACGATAGGTAGTGGAATAATATCTCACTTAATCATTTTGAAAACTCAAAAGTGAATCATTATCTCGTTCTAAGAGATGCCAGACAAATGCCAGTCAGAAACGCGTCTTTCCAAGCAAAAATTAGTAGGTGCTTAAATCGTCTTCCTTAATTTAAAAACGCTGCAAATTATTACACAACGGTTTATTATTTTCTGTATAGAAAAGCCCACCTACAAAGATCCTATAGACATAAAAATTTCGACTCAGCTGATCTGAGAGCTCCATTTTCGACT
>JAEMON010000002.1:37986042-37997470 GCA_030264115.1 Lygus lineolaris | reverse complement strand
TTTTCAAAGAATAATTTTAACCAATTTGGTGGGTGATTTTTAAAGGAAATTTTGCGCTGATTCCGAATATAGGCGGAAAATTATAATTTTCTATGTTTTAGATCAGGGCATCCCAAAGTGCGGTCCACGTACCCCTTCGGGGCCACGGCGAAAGTAGTACAAAAACATCTGGTGCGAGGCTTCACACTACTTTCCTCAGCTTTATGTGGCCCTCAATCTATTTTCGTGGAGATGAGGGGTATTGGAACTTGTTTCTACTCGTTAGAAGAGTAAATCCTGTGAATTTCATAGAAATCGTTTAGGAGAAACGAAGTTTTTTCGGCTATTTGGAATATTTTCTCCCCCTAATAATTTACCTGGAGGGCTGAAATTCTTAGGGTCTCATCCTCAGACTTGTCAGAAATCAATCCTCGAAATCGGAATTTTTTCATCATTTTCGTAGAGGCCGCAATGTGATCATACACATACACATACATACATACGGACTTAAATACACTTTTCCAACACGTGGAGAACATTGATCAAATATCGATCAGGACCAGTTAGGTGGTGTTTCAGACATTGGGTTTTCTGCTGATCGCAATACTTTCCATTCACCTTCAGGTGGCTAAGGAACGTCAAAATACTAATGAACAAGTTCCAGTCATGCAGCATGAGCTGATGGGGAAATTTTCAAAGAATCATTCCAACCAATTCGTTGGGTGATTTTCAAAGGCAATTTTGCGCTGATTCCGAATGTAAAATTTGAACCCTTAGCACTCCAAAAATGCTGGCCAACGGACTCACCTTTTTTTTGTTATGATTGAAATTTCAAAATTTCTTTGTCGGTTTAAGAGAATTTTCGAAGAAAATGAAGCTATTTCAATGGCTTCAAAATTATTTGTATATTATGTATAAAGAGGTATCTAAATAGATACTGCAGGTCTTCAAGGGTTAAATTATGGACATTTTGAAATTTTTCATCATGGAAATCCATTTAAGACCATTCTAAAACGATTCCTGAGATTTAACACATAATAAATTATATACTAGCTGAATCTTGCCACGCTTCGCTGTGGCACATTGTGGTTGTATTGATGAGAAATGAGAATCAAAACAAAAAGTCACATAGAAGTTTAATTTTGCAATAATTGTGGGTATACAATATTTTTTGTTTTTCCATTGTGTGCGTAGATTAGTTTTTCTGCGAGGCATATTTCGGTTTCCATTTGAACATAAAAGTTGAAAAACGTTTGTCACCTATCAGCAACGAAGTTACAACCTAGAAACGTCATATCTACTGTATATTATTGTTTTTTCTTCCCTGGATGTGAGATGTTAGCCACAGAGCACAGAACTATGAAACCTTTATGTAAATTTCCTGAGTATTCATGATAACGTAAAAATTGTCCTGATAAGTTCGCTGTTATTTATTTGAAGGTAGTAAATATAATGGGTAATAATAGAAAGCGATTATAACGATGGTAAATAAAGTATTGATAAGCAGGAAAAGTAATACACGGAGTTCTACAGTTTTTGTTCATGAGTAAATAAATATCGCAGTTGGTTGGTAAGCCGAAATTTCTTCATTTTCACTTCTTCCTCTCGATATAATTTCTAAATCGCGCTTGATTGCTAAGATAGTGGTAGGTATTGGAATACTCTCGTCATCCATGTATGATATTCCTTCAGAACGATGCAAAATATTAAATAAAATGTCATTAAATTGTTTAAATCAAATTTTGAAACAGTTATTGAATGAGCATCCTGTGGATTGACAGTAACCACGCTAGTTTTGTTCACGTTCAGGGTTATGCCTCCCATATATATTGATAGTGGCATTTTCTAAGGCATTAGTCCAGATCTATTCTACCAATTTGGGTTAAATTTTTACTAGCTGATTTCATATATTATGTCCAACTGAATCTTATGGCGGAAGCGTTAACACTCATACAGTTAAGTAGGAACAATCCATATAAATCGGAGGATGAATTTTTCATATTTAATTCTTAAAGGTAATTAACACCAGAATGGATCATCACATGCAGTTCTATCAACATTAGATTAGGCAAACGATCCGAACCCCCATAATTTGCCTCATCCTTAATCGAGGGTTAAGCCGGAACCATCAGCGCGAGGGAGGGAGTAACAAGATATTAAATTATTTAGAAAACCCTTTAGAAAGGTTGGGGGAAGGGTTAAGGGTTTATCTGAATATGATAAACCGGAGGTTAAACGTTATTAATTACGAGTCCTTAGAAAAGGTGAAGAGAGAGGGGGAGCGTGAGAAGGCGGGAGGAAGCAGATCATTAAAGTCACTGGAACATTTAAATTTAATCTCTCAAGTCTTCAGAAGCAACTAATCTGAAAAGTTTTGGCTTTACCCCCCTACTTCCCCTACCATTCTCGTTTGTTCACCCTTAAAAGCCCCCCCCTTCCACCCCTCCTCCCGTTGACTGAACAACATCTTTTAGCGGCTTTCAAAACCAACCTCTTTTCGAGTTCAACCCCGCTTTTTCAACGATGGAGAGTCCGAAGAAGGGAGGTGGAGGAGGAAGTACAACCCGAAAAACACTTCTTAACAAGTTTTAGTTCAATCTGTTTTTCCTTCTCCTTCCATTCACCCCCGGACTTCCTTTACCTTTCGCTTTTCAACCTTCTTTACTTATTAGGTCCGAGTGGAAACAAAAGTCGTGAATTAAACCTCCTGCCTCCACCTTCTCCTTCCATCTCCTTGAAATCCTAGTTCTCTTCCCCCTCCTCTCTTCGACCACCATAAATCTCTCTTCTGCTTTTCCAATCTCACCGTCCTCCTTTTCATGAAAATGGATGAAATCCCTTTCAAAAGCTATCCGCTCGAAACGCTGTAAAAAAAAAATATGACGACGGAAAAAATGGAGGAAAAGTAAAGAAATGCAGTAACGACAACAATAGCAGACAAACAAAGCTAGGATTACTTTGACCTCAATTCCTTGTATAGTTGGAATGATACCTTTCTTGATGAAAAGAATTTCATTCCTTTTCTGATTCTGCTTCCGATTCTATCAGTGTAGCGTGAGCTTAGTGATCACTTTGGAGAGGTGGAAAAATTTGTTCTTCTATAAAATAAAAAGGTTCACTCACTTTTTAAGTTTAAAAACAAACTAGGTTCCGTTACTTCCAGTCTATTACTTCCTCACTACCGAAGTTAGGAAGCTACAAATGTATTCTTGCAAGAAATGGGAAACAAAAATTTTGCCCTCGAAAATCCAAATTTCTATTTGCTTTTATCGAATTTTCGAAGAAAATGAAGCTGTTGCAATGGCTTCGATATTTAAATAATGCAAATTTTTGCAAATTTCCTTCATGGAAATCCGTTTCAGACCATTCTAAACTGATTCCTGAAATTTAACACTTTTTTATATGTATATATGATTATATGTTATATGTTTATATATATTATGTGTCACTCCAGACGATATCTGCCCGAGGGATCGAGATAAAAAATCCGAAAATTTTTTAAAATGTCGATAATATCGAAAGAAAGGATGAGTTCGTTGACCAGAATTTTTGGAGTTCTCCAAGGGGTCAAATTTTGAAAATTTAGAGTCAAAAATAGCTTTAAAAAACGTGTTTTTTCTAAGGTTTTTGGCGTGAATTACCATCTTAAACATAGGAACATATTATGGTATATTCGGAATCAGCTTGAAATTTCCTATAAGAATCACCCACCAAATTGGTTAAAATTATTCTTTGAAAATTCGCTCACCAACTCATGCTGCATGAATGGAACTTTTAGCGGATTTTCGAAGAAAATGAAGGTATTGCAATAGCTTCAAAATTTAAATAACACAAATTTTTGGAAATTTTCGGGGAGAAATTTGGTGGGGGGTGGGGTGGGGGGGGGGGTGTAGGTAAGATCCTATCTGCGGATATTGAACCAAGAGGGTATGGGAAAGATATTTCAAAGTATCAGAGAGGGACTTACGTTGTGAAGAGTGGATGTGGGAGTTTGGTTGCTTCTATATTATGATATTTCGTAGAGGAACGAACAGTGACTCCTCCACATTCTGGTAAATTCAGTTGATTTTTTTCGACGTATATGAGTCTACGTATTCTGTATACTATATACGTATTCTAAGTACGTCTTATACGTATTCACGACCCCCAAGAGGGAAAAATCGATTTCGAGCCCTCGAGCAATTTTTAGGGGCTGGAGCCCTTCTTTGCACTAATGTGCCTGTGCTATTATAATTATGCTTTGGGATTCTGGGGGCGAACCCCAGAATTCGAACAATTTCAAATTTCATAATAATATTATCACATGGGATTGGCTAATCCAAAACTGGTTTTGTCTTTTACAAAACAGTGGTTAAAATGGACCACTTTCTCAAACAAATTTAATTAGGGCTATTAATTCTGGGTTCATTTTAATGTTCACAAATTAATAGATATCGAATTATCAAGTTGGCAAATCAATTTTCAATTCAATGTAATAACAAGGAGAAACGAATGAGGATGTAAACACACACGCCCATACTATAGGTACTATATATGTATATGATCTGACCCTGGAATTGAGCTAAACATCCAAGAAAATTTCAAAATGTCAATAATAATAAAAGAAAGGATGAGTTCGTTGAGAACTCCAATGGGTCAAATTTCGAATATGTAGAGTCCCCCCCCCCCCCCCCCCCCCCAAAAAAAAACACGTGTTTTTTGAGATTTTCCGGTGTGAATTACCATCCTAAACATTGGAACATATTATATACGCGGGGTGGGTGACGTCATCCCACTTAAAAGCATCGGATACCCTACATGTAGCACTTTTTTGGAATGCTCTAATACTGAAATATTTCAGTTGAACGAATAAAATGGAGTAGCCGGAATTGCCCGTTCAACGATTCCATTTATTATGATACCGCTGTGTGCTTATAAGTATCCATCGGTTATTTCGAACAATATCCGCCGACTAGGAGTAAGTTAGCAGAACTTACTGGGGAGTATCCAGTAAGGTTTTTGTGACTCAGGTTGATACGGGGTTCCGTGTGACTTTTATCAGCACTGTTGGCTTTTAAGGGGAAACTAGAAGCCGGCAAAGGTAAAGCTGGGGTCTCCAGGAATACGGTTAGGCTTAGGCTAAAACTTCGTATCGAGGCAGGAATCCCCTGCCCTCCCACTCCTTGACACCATCTCGTTGCCATCAAGGCGGCTCTATCCATTCTGTAGGGGTAGGTGAGAGAGAAAGAGAGAGATTGGAGGGAAGAGGGGGTGTAGTTTTGGTGTCCCTTTGTTTAACCAAGTGTCATCCGTCTCTCTCGCGAACAATCGGCCCTAAACTTCAACAATACGATCCCCGAGGGGGTTAAGCTTCCCCGTCGCAAAAACGATGATTCTGTCTTCTCCCGTATAACTTCATCTAACCCCCCCCCCCTCCCCTCTCACCCTTCACTACCACCCTTCCCTCAACCATCGTCATCAAACATTTCGCCCATCTTCAATGAACCACCGACCACAACCTTGTCATTGAGGTACTCTGAATATCCAACTCCAAACCACAGGATCTAACACTGGAACATGGCAGGATGAATATGATTTCAATTTGTATAATAGATAACATACGTAGAATGCGACAGGACTAGGTTCTTGTTTGTTACTGATGATGACCTAACCGTCGAAATCGATAAAACATCGCAACGGATTAGGTATTCTCGTGTAAATCAACAACGTTTTCACTGTCTCCAGATTCTTTTTATGGACCAGGCCAGTGTGACTCCCTTAGTTGTCATATCGTTTACAAAGTATATTACGGATATCGGTTCTATACCGTAAATAGACGATCATACGTCATTTATACTGCCGTGCTAAAACATTCGGTTGTATCTGTCGATTTTCACGAAATTGGGTTATTGGTACCCGGGGATTTTGGGGGATGGTTTCTACCGATTTTCAGAGTACTAGTGTCGCATCTTTACTGGAAATGCCCCAAAAAAACTCCCAACTTTCGCGATGCAGAGCTCAAGGAATTTTTACATTCAAGAGGTGTTGCAACAAGCCGAAAACAGCGTACAATCCACAAGGGAATAGCGAAATAGAACGCTGCAATGGTATTATATGGAAAACAGTCGAACTCCATCTCGACTCTAAAAATCTCAAAGCATCTCATTGGGAACTAGTACTAGGGGATGCACTTAATGCCATTCGCTCTCTCCTGTGTACCTCAACGAATGCCACTCCCCATGTTCGTCCATCGTCGCTGCTCAGCAAAGGCCCGCTCACTGCCTAGTTACGTCTGTACTCCAGGAAAGGTACTTCTAAAGCGCCAAGTACGTCACAGCAATTATGAGCCGATTGTTGATGAAGTCGACCTGGTTGAGGCCAACCCTGACAACTCCTTCCAACTACGACTATATATACCGTTTCTCTAGGACATCTCGCCCTAGAGGCGGCACTCAGGAGATAGATTCTTATTGAGGTGGAAGAACCTGGTGGCACTTAGGAGATAAAAGCACCTGAGCTGAATTTCGAGACGCCAGTTCTCCAGCATCCTCATCACCAGGCTGCACCTCCCCTGCACCATCAAGTCCTCCGGATTGGGGTACGGGCCATGAACTTCGACGGTCCACCAGAACCCGTGCACCACCAGTTTACCTGAAGGACTAAGTGACGAAATAAGGGTGGGGAGAATGTGGTGAACATTATTACCTATCGCTATATTGTTATCAGATGTTTCCTCAGTTACCAAATAATGTTTTACTGAATTACCCAGTTACCAAATTCCATTTCCTGTCGAATTCATGGTGATTAAAGCCTCAATATCAGAAAGGTTTACTGTGTGTCACGCGATAAGGAGTGTTTGCCTGGTTTTACTTAAACATTAATCGTATCACTGCAATCAGAAGAATAAAACTCGTAACTTTACGCCGATAAGCAGGGAATTGGTCTTATAGTAACTAATTCACAGATACGACGTTTGCTTCATGAATCGAATATATACGAATTTTTCTCTTCTGGAAACGGAGCAAATGGCGGAGCAGTAAACTTCTAGGCGGGTTCCTATCTCATCAAACGCTTGACAGATACGACTTTCATTCCTAGCAAAGCCAACTTACTACTTCATGGCTAAGTATATCTGACCAAAATGCAAGTAAGATAAGCAGTAAAAATTGTTATGCTGTTTTTCGACCATTCACCCTAAGAATTCTTAAATTTTGACCCCAGAAATTAATTCGGATACTAATTTTTACTTTCCTCAGCCACTTGAAGGTGAATGGAAAGTATTGCGATCAGCAGAAAACCAATTTCTGAAACACCACCCTTAACTGGTCCTAATCGACATCTGATCAATTTTCTGATCACGATTGCGGCCCCTACGAAAACGATAAGAAAATTCCGATTTCGAGGATTTGTTTCTACATGAATGTGTGAGGATGAGACCCTAAGAATTTCAGCCCTCCAGGTCAATTATTAGGGGGAGGAAATATTCCAAATAGGTGAAAAAACGTAGTTTTTAGCTTTTCTCCTAAACTGCTCTAACGATTTTGATGAAATTCACAGGACTTACTCTTCCATCAAGTTCCAATACCCATCATCTCCACAAAAATAGATTGGGGCCAAATACAGCTGAGGTAAGTAGTGTGAAGCCTCGCACCAGATGTTTTTTGAAAGAAAATACCTTTACCAGCGGAGAAAAGTCGACACCAGCCTATTTCTTCGCTTTCCCAAAAGTATGGTGAAGTGCAGATACGACTGAATGTGAAATTCGTGGAATTAGTAGTTAAGATTTCATGATTTGACAATTCTAAGGCTACAGTTGACCCGTGGGTGGCACTTACTCAGTTCAGAGTACATTGCAATACCATCCAAAAATTTGATGGAAATTCGATGGGGAGGAGGGAAATATTTCATCTCCCAAAAGGGATCAATGCTCCAGCTATCTTGGATTGACTCTGAACTCAATATATTACGTTTCAGAGAGCTTTTCGGGAATGAACACAGGAAAAAAGGGTCATTCAGGGAAAAGTCCTGGATCGGTTCTCGATGAGAGGCACCTAGTATGATCGTCACGGTGCATGTTAATCCGCGTAGAGAGAATTTATTACTAGTTCCCACCAGATAGGTTTATAGGTGGGACGTTATCCTGGGGACCTGGTCGGGGGTAAACGGCTCGACAAATCCAGGCTGTGCCTCTCCCACTGCGGTTTAATCCGTGAAAATACGATATTAGATGGGCCGTGATGGCTCTATGGAAGGCCATTCAGGTGACGGATGGCGGCGAATTCAGGTTCCGAGTGGCCGATTCTCGGGTGTCTTTATTGCTTAGTGGGTCCCCCGGGACGTTCCCCTCCTATTCTTGATTTTTTTTCTCGTCCTCTCTCAGAGGAGAGGAATCTTGAGGATCTTGGCAGTGTTTCACTCTTTACATTCTTTTATCGTCCTGAGGGATTTCCAGAATTCCCTCCCTTCCTCCTCTGACCTTACTCCTGGTAGACGCACACTAGGGAAGAATAAACGTAGACTTGCAAATAAGGTATGATCCGATTCCTCGGATGGGGTTCTTCAATCAAGTTCCAGATGCAAACTACTTCCACCAAACTCAGCTGTGACTCAACTTTTTTTTCGGTTTTTCCCACACAATATGGACTTTTATAGGGTATAACATGGATTGTTTCGGGGAGTCAAATCAGTATTACTTACAAACATACGCCGTTCCAAGTCACTCATATTTCTATTCCCGCTGAATCTATGAATATTGAGGATGTGACAGTTCTAATCTGAAATATGTAGGTACCAATAATTATTCTCATGTAATTATGTGGTAGAAAAAGTGTCATATTGGCAACACAGGTACCAGAGGGGTGTTGAACAGTTTTTCAAACTTTTCTCAGCTAGTGTTTTACCAATTTTATTTATGTTTTCATAATTCTTTTTTTTTTTTTTTTTTTTTCAAAACTCGAGAGCAATGAACTATCCAAATTTTAAATTTCATTTTTTAAATAAATGGGGTGTGCGCATAGTTTTTTCCTTTTCCAAATGATAGAGCTGAGCTTTCCGAAATGAAGGGTATCCTATCAGCATACAGGGGTCTTGAAGTTAATAATGATGGCCTCACCGACCCTCCTCTCTCAGTGCCCAAATAATTCTGACGTCACGCGCCTCTTTCCAGATCTTTTCTGGCTCAACCAGACGGAATTTTCAGTTAAAAAGTGGCTCGCGGGTTTTTGTGGGAACGCTGAACCCGAATTTGAGGTCAAAACTGAGAATTTTCGACTTATGCACACACCCTATTAATTTTCACATTTTAAAATTTGGAACTTGAAATTTCAATAGTTGACGGCTCTTCAAAGTCGATAATACAGAGAATAACGAAAATTTGTCGATGTTAAATATTGACAGATAAATTTGAAAAACTAAAAAAAATGCTAGGGAGAATGGTAGGTTATCTTTTTTTCTGAATCATGAGTCCCAAGTATTAATGACGCTATAGTGATAGCTCCTATGAACTACGATTTGATGAACTCGTATTTGAGAGTGGAACTGTTCCCAAAGCCATTGATGAGAGAAATTGGACTTTCGAGGACTCCAGGAACATTATAACTGCTCAGCTATGACGACGCACAGTCCCTAATTTCAGACATTTAGGGGGTGGCAAATAATATTGCCTTTTTGGGAGAGAAACTATGCAAACTAGGTGAAAAAAAACTCAGTTAGGTATAGCTAATTTTTGAAGAAAATGAAGCTATTGCAATGGTAATGCAAATTTTCGAAAATTTTCTTCATGGAAATCCGTTTTAGACCATTCTAAAACGATTCCTGATATATTTATATATGTGCCACTCCAGACGATATCCGACAATGGAATCGAGATAAAAAATCCAAAAAACTTCTGAAATGTCAATGATATTAAGAAAACGGATGAGTTCGTTGGCCAGAAATTTTGAAATACTCCAAGGGGTCAAATTTTGTGAGTTTAGAGTCAAAAATGGCAACAACAAAAAAAGTGTTCTATCAGGTTTTTGGTGCTAATGACTAAAAATAGGAAACATAGGATTTCCTATAGGAATCACCCACCAAATCGGTTGAAAATATTCTTTGAAAATCATCAACTCATGCTGCATGAATGGAACTTTTTAACACATTTTTTAGCTTTCCCCCAAAACGTTTTCTAGAAAGATTTTGATGGAATTCGCTGGATTTACACTTTTCACGAATGAAAACAACTATAAATGCCCTCGATTTCCAGGAAAGTATCCTGAGGGCCAAAATCAGCACTACAAATCACAACATAGACATTTTTCGGGTGGGGAAAGAAATGTGAAACCTCACAGCAGTGAGTAAAATAAATTCAAACAAAGTCCTAGTCATCCTGTACCCTCGTCATATCAAACAAAATTCCGAAAAAAAAAACATTTCCTTGCATTTCGACGTCTGAAATCCGACAAGAGTTGTTCGATAAACTATTCATATGGAATATTTTGCGCTGATTCCAAATACGTCACACTTAAGTTTCCATTTATAATAGTCTTGTTTAACTTAATTTTCTCCATACCCTCAAAAATAACAGATTTTTAGCAATTCTTCTCGATAAAATTTGAAGTTATTTGACTCCTATGAATGGACAAAAATTTCTGACAGACGAACTCATATTTTCATTCGATATTATTGGCCGAAAGTTTTGACATTTTAGCTACAGTATTTCCATGCCCCAACAAAAAGTCATTTTCAGATTATAATATTTTAGGGTTCAACGCCTTTCTCATAATATATTATGCCTCGTCCAAGTTGGGGCTGAGCCTGCGGTGTGAAGTTTCAACGAAAACGCGTGTACCAATCACATACATAACGTACCAACCTACCTGTGGCCTTACTGGTAATGTAGAAACTAAGAGATCTCCTGCATCCCACGTGATTTGTTTTATTCACTCATTTTCCACTTCGAGAGCGTAACACTGGCAGCAGTGTGCAGAAGTTTTTCGATTCGGCAGTCTGTATTCCTAGAAAGTTGCGCGACAGCATTTCACAACGTAGGTAGGTACGAACTGAGGGAAACTTGATGTGGGTTGAAGGGTTGCGATGAAGCTGTGTAACAGAGGAGTCTTCATTATTATGAGCCTGAATTTCGTATCAGAGCATAAATATTATGTTTTCCAGGTCCAGGAACTTCTCAACGTTAATTTTTGTTGTATTTTCTTTAAATCATACTCAGGAGTACCATAAGTAGGTTAGAGATGTTTCTACAATGTTGTCAAAATGTAAAATTTCTAACAGGAAGTAGGTATACATAGTTTGATGTTTTATCAATTTCACATTTAAACTTCATTTCATTTTACTTATTGAGTATTTATGGCTCTTCTTTAACCTACAACAGAGAGCTGGATTAGATGTTGATGGCCTTTCAATTTGAGAATTGTCTAGACTTCAGTGTGAAAATCACATAATGACTCATCTCTGAGCCCTGGGGGCCTATTCC
>JAEMON010000002.1:37927233-37951942 GCA_030264115.1 Lygus lineolaris | reverse complement strand
GAGATAAAAAATCCAAAAAAAATTTAAAAAGGTCAATAATATGAAAAGAAAGGATTAGTTCGTTGCTTAAAACACTTATTCATGGGGGGCAAAGATGAGGTTGGAAAAATGTCGCAGAAGCAGTTTATGGAAATTATCGAAAAATTATAGCGCATCTGACAACTAATAAGGAGGACTTCAACGATTTGAAGTGCAGTGTAAATAGCGTAATTGAAGAAAACCGCGTGCTTAATAAAGAGTTAGAATCACTAAAAAATGAAACTAGGGCTTTGAAAGATTAGTTGAATTCTATACGTAAAACTATTAACAGAAACAAGCTCATATTTCGCCGGGTCTGCTTGCCGCCAGGACTCACACCGGAAGCCAATTAATGGAGTTACTACCGATTTACGGATATAACGTCAGGAAACGAAAAGTAATCTTTAAATCGAAAAAAGACGAAACAAGGGTTTTAAATAAAAACTTCCGGAAATCTTTTTGTTGGAGATAGCCTTTAGCCTGAAAAATCGATTCCTGAAGTTTTGGCAGTCGTGCTTGATACACCCTGTATATTATTTATTAGTGCATGCAATTAACAATAGTGTAGTTTATCGTAAAACTTTAATACAGAATTTGCTTCAGCAGAGCTATATTTATATGAACATACCTACTGCAGTAAACTCCATAAGAGGACAGCCGGCATTTCCTCACTCTCGTCCCTATATACATTTTCTTTATGTGCATACGCTTATTAAAAGTGAAGGTCAACATCTGAGTGCACATTACCTCACTTGACAGAGGTATCTCAAATCTATAAAAAGCAGCATGAGTTGATGAGCGAATTTTCAAAGAATAATTTTATCCGATTTGGTGTGTGATTCTTATAGGAAATTTCACGCTGATTCCGAACATACCATATATGTTCCTATGTTTAATATAGTAATTTACACCAAAAACCTCAAAAAATACGTTTTTTAGCGATTTTTGAAACTAAATTTTCAAAATTTGACCCCTTGGAGTACTCCAACAATGCTGTCCAACGAACTCATCCTATATTTTGATATTCTTGACAATGACGTGTATATTTACTTACTGGATCGGTTACGATATTAATTTCAGCCAATATTACGATAATAATTTTTGGTTATTATTGTACCAAAATATCATGCTGGTCACTTTTGATTGTTCAAAAAGAAACCAGTTGCTCAGTGGGCCATGAGGAAACTGCATTGGAGCCAATTCCATCAATCAATCAGTCATCATTCCTTCATTCCATCATCCCTCAAACCATTCCCTCGGGCAAACCCGTAGCTGGAACTTGTAGATACTTCACTGTCCGTTATTTGGATGTAATCCTGGTAGCCAACATTGGGTATATTTACTCAAACATTTGAAGTTGATCAACGTAATAATGTCTTACATCCTACATACCTACTGACCATCCAAACCGAAAAATCAACAAGTTCATTTTCCGATGCCACCGGATTGGTAAATGTTGGACCACGTATTATCATTTGGTTCACAGGACGTTTCCAATACCTTTTCCGACGTCACGTCACGTAGAAGTTCCTCGATCGATTTTCACGACCGTCACGTCACGATGTAATTCAATCGTTATTAAATGATCTCACTGTAGAACCGTAGGTATACCGTCCGTTTGATTTTAGCGAATTTTCGAATAAAATGAAGCTATTGCAATGTCCTCAAAATTTTTGTCAACTTTGATTGAAGCTCAGACTTAACAGTGCACGGACCTATGTTCACCATATTCATGTCACTCCGTCAAATGATCAACTCTCCCTTGAGAATGGTGGAATAAACTACCGAAACGTTGGGAAAAAACTCTCCTCTATGACCGAACCTCGACAACCCTACATCATACCTATACTAGTATTATAGTAGCATATATTATAGTAGTATACATATATATGCCTGTCACTCCAGACAATATCTGCCCGAGGGATCGAGATTCAAAAAATCCAAAAAAATTTAAAATGTCAATTATATCAAAAAGAAAGATGAGTTCGTTGGCCAGAATTTTTGGAGGACTCCAAGGGGTCAAATTTTGAAAATTTAGAGTCAAGAATTGCTAAAAAAAAGGACATTTTGAGGTTTTTGGTGTGCTTTACCATCTTCAACATAGGAACTATGGTATAATCGGAATCAGCGTGAAATTCCCAAAGAACCACCCACCAAATCGGTTAAAATTATTCTTTGAAATTTCGCCCACCAACTCCAGCTGCATGAATGGAACTTTTTTGAAGTAAATAGGTATGTAATGACAATAATTGTATGTTTCACAGGTTTCATCACTTGGGATGTGTGAGACAGTCCATGTTGCCAATATGGGCTTCCATGGAAGGATTCATGAGTCAATCCCGTCCACACTACCCTGATGATGTATGGTCATTTTCCTCAGCATCAACAGCTCCAGTCACATGGATGGGATGTGGCCCCACTTGTGCCGGATGTCGATATTGCACAGTATATAACAATACTCCTAATCAAGGCTTTGCCGTGACCTTTTTCCACAACGAGGATGCAGAACCTTTGGAAACTAGCATATCAACCTTTTCGAGAGGTATTGAAAAAATCGTGTTTGATGTTCCAGAATCACCACTTCCTCCCTCACCTCCTCCATCAATATACCTTCAGTCCCTATCTTGTGATTACTGTGAGGACCTAATCAACCAGAGTGAAGGATCATTGGATGATGGCTGGTACGGTCGGTACAGTCAAACTGACACCAATGAAAATGTCCCAAGCACTTCTCACACCGCGGGAAACGATGAGGGACGTCCATCTACATCGGCCAGGTGTGCTGAACATTCCCCCGCCGACCAACGCCAACGTAATTCCGATGAAATGGTTAGGAGAGGCACGGAAACGACTCATGGCATGCCATCGAACAACGTACCCCAATCGAGTGATTTCGGACGGGTACTGGAGGCCTTCTTGAATGATCCTCAAACGTCGAACGCTGCGAACACCAACGTGCCTAGATGGGTTAATGTCGGGCCCTCAACGTCTGCTTCTACCAGGGCTCAAGGTACAGCAAATCAAACGACTCAATCGATTCCTGGTCAGGGCCCAAGAAATCCAGAAAACGCTGAAAGAAAGGCCAATCATTGGTCAACCTGGGGACCCAGCGTTCTTGGAGACCAGCTCAGTAAAAATGAGGGGCCAGCAGTGGCACCTTATCTGTCAGCAGAGAGAGAAATCCATGTTCCAAAAGGGCAATCCTTACATGTCTGCTATAAGTGTAAGGTATTCTTCCTGAGCCCGACTTGTAGTGTACCAGTAAGTGCCACATACAAACGGTGGCATCCGCTTCTGTGCTTTTGCGTCGATCAGCACACCTTGCGATTCTATTCCCAGACGGATCGGAGCTCTGCCCAGATGAAGAAAAGCTTCAAGTCTGCCTTCTGGGCTTTGATCCAGAAACCATCTCGGGTTGAGGAGTGGCTGAGGCAATGGGGGTCTTTCTTGTTCCAACATGGAGGCCTAACTAGTGGTCACCGTTGCGAGGGGAGCTCATCCCAAGGAACAGACCAAAACAAGGAGAGAAAAGAGTGAGATTGAATTATGTATTGTTGTAGTGAATAAATCACCTGCTTCAGTTGAGTGGGTGGTTTATGTAGATTTTTAGAGTTCAACTTACTTTCTCTAATTATTTTAATTTCACCCATAGCGTGACACCTGAAAAATTTTGTCTGATTCACTTCACCTGGATAAGATAGATCAAGTTGTGAAAATGTCGTCGATTAATTGTCCACATTTATACTTATACAGTTAATTTCATCATAAAGATCATACTCTTACATCGATAATCAGTAACAAAATAAACATGTATCTTGTATCGTCCATGAGCATAACGGTAATTACACACACAATAACATCATAATACTTAGCTTCTTATGAAGTATAACAAAATTTGATCTTCTATCACGGAACAAAAACTTCACCGGAAATCGAGTATGAATACTGTGTGTTTAAACATTATTATTGGGAGAAATTATTCTCAACAGGGAAATAAATATTGTACATCACCTAACTATCTAACAAGAAAATTTAAAAAAAAAAAAAAATAGTGTCATTCGACTGTCACACAGTCATCGAAGGATGGAAATATAAAGTTAAATTGACAGAACAACACACCTTAGTGAAGAGTACTCAAATTTTCTCCTCTTTTGGCATCAGTAGCTCAAATAACTGATGTGAATTTACAATAAACTCGTGGGGTAAATGGACCCAAAAAACCCAGGTGGAACGTTATGGGTTATATTATAAGAAGTAGTTTTAGTATTTTTCAATTAATTTCGTAAGATTTAGGTGTTCAATTTGTATGGTATTAATTTTAATAAGTAGTTCCAACACACGATCATACGATCGTCTACTTATTTTAAAGTAGAATCCTTCGTGACTAGCAGAAATCGAGTACGGGTGGCGAGTGTTTTCGATGTAAGGACGTCATTATTAGTCTGGCCAGAGTACTGAAGAAAGTTCGCCAGTGTACCTATTTATACGGTCTGTGTGAAGGGGAATGTGAACCCCTTCACCCCTTCACTTCAGATATAACCTGGCCACCTCGTGTCCACTTCTTTTCCCATCCCTTCTACTCCCCTCCACTATCCCCTTCACAACACTAATCCACCCCTTTCTAATCCCTTCTACTCCACTTATCTTTCCCCTTCACAATACTCTTCACACAAATCATATAAATACGTTCACTGAAGGACTGAACCCAGTAGTCTCTCTACGGCCTGATGATGATGTCCTAACATCGAAAGCGTTTACAGGTACTGTTACTCGTATTCGACTTGCTACTCACGTCATATTATCCAGTAAGATACATGAACAGTCCAAATTACGTTTCTAAATTATAGGACATTCGAGCTGATTCAGAATAACCCACAGTTCCTATACCTACCAGAATAGGTCCAGAAACATCAAGCAACATGGAAATCACGTTTTTGACCATTGAAAACAGAGCTGACCAACACAATAACCTAGATTTTTGGTGATCTTTCAAAGTTTTTCGTTTTCTCGAATTTTTCCGTGTAGAGACGAAAAAGTCAAGAAAATTTAAATCTTTGAAAATTGCAAAAAATCATGGCTACTGTGAAATGGCGTTGGTCTCATTCAACGCAAGAGTCGCAAATCTTCCACTCGTCTTTCACATGATATTCATTTTCTGTTGTTCATTGGTCGAAAACGCCATATGCTTGTTTATGTTTCTGGAGCTGATTAGCTATTAAAGGTATAGGGACATAGGGTATATTCGGAATCAGCTTAACCTTATCAGCCTGTAACCTCTCCAGGAACTTTCCTATCCATTAGAATAATAAGAAACGTTTTCCGTTCCCTTTCTTTCGTTTTTTTTGTTGTTGTTAATATTTAGGATGATAATATTTTATTTCATTTCAAATTTAACTTCAGTAAATAGTCTATAATAAGATTTTCTTTTGAAGTTTCTATCATCTCTTTTACACGAAGTAACAATGATGTTTGGTTTCTAAATCAATATTTTACATTATTTTCTTATCACATCAAGTTTCAAGGTTTCTACATTATTCTTTTACATCAAGTTACAAGGTTTCTACATTATTCTTCCACATTATTCATTCACATCAAGTTACAATGTTGTTTGGTTGCTTGGTTTCTACATTATTACTTTTAGTTGCCCAGAAAGACCGGGGATAGATGAATATTATTTATCTTCTCGCTCAATGAATTCATTCCATCTCGAATTTTAATTTGACCCTATTTACTATAATTACCATTATTTTACAGCAAGTTACAAGGTTTCTACATTATTCTTTAACATCAAGTTACAAGGTTTCTACATTATTCTATTACATTCAGTTGAAAGGATTCTATATTACTCTTTTACATCATTCTTTTACAGCAAGTTACAAGGTTTCCACATTGTTCTTTTACATCAAGTTACAAGGTTTCTATACATTATTCTTTATATCAAATTACAATGATGTTTGGGTCCTAAATTATTATTTTCAACTATCAAGAGAGACTGAAGATAGATGGTAAATTATTCATCTTCTCGCTTGATAAATAATATGAATAAACTATCCCAATAAAACAAAAATAAACTAAATAAATCAGTGTTGCGTTAAAACGCGTTTTACATAGATTATTTACATTTTCAATTCTCAGACTAGGAATGTAATTTTGTTGTCAATATAAGTATGATACACACATTATGAGATTGTGGAATATTATTGATATTTTTCAAAGGGTGGGGGGGGGGGGGGCAATACTAATGTTTAAGATTGTTCAATTTATTCATCAAATCCTTGTATTTCATTACTTTTGGGGAATTTGTAAGAACTTACCCATAAGTTTTAATGACAATAATATATACCTACAACATTTTGTCAATCTTTCATATTCTTGTATTATACTTATTCCGAGTTGCAAATATAACGGTCTCTGGCAATAGTCTAATTTATTTGTCAAGTCCTTCACGCTAATCTCGTTTGGAAGATTGTGATTATTCAGGAGATTGTTAGGTTCAGCAGTACCTAGGTATACTGGAGGGTTAATAAACGGTTTATACAACTTTTCTCCGAAAAGCCAATAATTTACCAATTTAATTTCAGTTCTCGTAATTCTTCTTCGTTCCAAAATCTCAAGGGCAAAGTACTTAGTACCCAAATTTTTAATTTTGAAAATTTTTAATTTCGATATAAATGTAAATTATAAATATCAATGGCTTACGGCTTCTCAGGATCGAATAGTAGAATGAATGCCGGAAACATATTTGAAATTGATCGTGGAGGTACTACCTATTAACGTGGGGAAATCCCCACGTAGGAGAATCTTTTCAAGGCTAGAATGTTCGGGGGAAGGGGAGGATTTTCCTGCTATTACTAAGTAGTAATAAGGTTATAGTAAGGGTTGCCTACAATAAACTATTTGATAGCCGAGATTTAGGCATTTTTTAGGACATTTTGGGCCGATGACGGTACTCCCATGGGTGGGTACCAAGGGAGTGAAGCAAATAAGTTTTTCTCATTTTTGTCAGCCGATTTGTGCCCGATTTTGATGGGGATTGTGGAATTCTTTTTTTTATTCGACTCTCCAGGTCGGGTATAATTTCAATAACGTTATTTTGAATTCTTCACCAACTTTTTCCAAAAGTCAAATTGGCATGTTGATGAATTAGGAAACATGCCGCCAACCGCATTGTAATCCGTTGGAAATTGGCTTAGGAAAATGGGAAAAACTGTTCAACGCTAAAATGTGAGGGTAAGGGGCAATTCGTTCTCAAACTCTTTGGTCCTAATCAGTAAAAATGCTGTAGGTAGCAAGTTTCCGGAATTCATCTCAGATAACCGATATGTGTGCATTTTTGATCATTATTCTGGGCTTACTCTCGGGTTCCATTGAAAAATACGATATTCTTCGTTGGTTAAGACAATGTTGCCGGTGTATACGTGGGACGTGGTGCAAGACTGTCCCACACTCATGGCGAGACACCCATCAGAAACCTTCTCGAGTTCGAGGAATCAAGATGAAGAGTAAGTCCTTTTTTTACTTGTTAAAGCATTTCATGTCGACATTCACATAATTACACATGAGAATAACTCTCTAGGGTTTTGTGAGTTATTTGTAAAATGTGTCCATGAAGGCTAAGGGTTGACCCTATACGTGACTTTAATAGGTGACACAGGTAAATCAAGAAGGAACCGGTCACAAGTACGGAAGGGCGGATATCGCGTGGTTGTTCTGCCAATCGGATCAGCCTGGTAAAAAATAACCCACAAAACCCCATGGTGTGATCCACTGTTACTTGGAAAAATTGCAATAACACCAGTTCCACCATCCTATTGAATATATTAACTCAATAAACAATATATAGGTAACACCTTATATAACTAATAGATCTGGATCATTCATTCGAATTTACTCTTCCCTTCAGGTAGGTACCCTTGTACTTGTGCTGAGGGGAGGAACCTCTGCTCGTTGTATCACTAGATTATTCCGTATCACATATATATCAACATGGAACATGTATTTACGGGGGTAAACTGGGTACGAAAGAGTGAGCGTTCCGTTACCCCCTTGAGGGGATTTACCTCGTCCATCTTCACCCCTCGTATTCATGCCCGCTCCGAAGGCTGCTACCCCCCCCCCCCCCCCCCTTCCTTATTCTCGCTTCAACTTTCTTTCCACATATCTATGGAGGCGGACCTAATACCCTTGAAGAAGCATCAAGGAACTCTCAACACCCCTTTGGTTCACGAGAGATTGTAATAGGCATTTCTACTTAAATTATCTCCCGCTCGCTAGAATAAAGCACAACATTAATTTGCCTGTTGAACTTCAAGTCTATAGTTTGATATATATAATTATTTTTCATACATAGAAGGTGGCTTCTCTCTGCAGAACTCATAACCGATTCAGGGTGTTTGTTGCCTCTCAATAACTCCCCATTCCGCGGTACGTACTAAAAAAAAACGTTCGGGGATTCAACAAATACGGGTGTGAATGACGACCTTTTGTGAAAGTCGGAAATACGAGCCTTAGGTACGAGTGAGTAGAAGTGAGTGGATGTAATTGCGAATGGAGATGTGCGACGTATGAATAGTCCAACCAATATGGACACAAGAGACCGCACGTCCAGCGACGAATGTAGTTCAACTTGTATTGAGCGAGGGGCATATTTGAGAATCGTCGAAGGACCCTCGTCTATATTTAAAAAAATATGGATTAGTAGGGAACTGAACTCGATATAAAAATTCTAACCACCATCATATTTCTTGAACCCCCCTCCCGTCAAAGAATGGGTAGATCTAAATACGGAGATGGTCGCTTCCTAGATTGAAAAATAAAATTATGTAAGAAGAGATTTGTGACACCATCTTTTCGGGGCGTGGACGATGACTGGACTTGAAGATCACGTTGGCAGAGTCTAAAATGGAAATTCAACAAGTTGCAGTGCTCGATGGGAAATCACAGAATTCTTGTTACTTGGATGTATTTTGAATAATCCCATCAATAAACAGGTACCTAGAAACATATATCATGACTATATGATATATCCTATGGGGCATGAGCCCCATCAAAAGTATTAATTGTTCAAAGAGAAACGATTTGTTTGTTATTTACAATTCTATTGTTGAAAGTTTCCTGGAAATTAATTGATTAAAGTTTAATAACTCATGAAAATATGAAAGTATTGCAAAAATGTTTTTATAACATTATTAAGAGAGTTGAATGTGAAAATCATTACAGCCCTTCTTCTATTCTTCTCGAGAACGTTTTACTGGCCGATTGCGGTGAAAATGCAGCTCAAGCTCAGGTCTTTTCTTCTTTTTTTTTCACCATTCATAGGTAACAAATCAGAAATGTCCCTGTATTTTAAAGCAGTATTGGCCACTCCCCAGAATCTCTTTTTCGGTAGCAGAAGAAGAGGCAAAGGCCATCGCACTGCTGCTATTAGTATCGAGCTTCGGATATTTACGGCTAAATTTCAACAGTTTAAAATCAGTTGTTTCAATTCCTCATTGTTTTTAATTTCTGGAAGTAAAAGTAAACCATCATGGCAGCATGAGTTAAAATGGCCATTGGTTACCCCACTATTGAAGTGAAGAGCTTGACAGTGAATAGATTGACAGTGAATAGAATAGACAGATTGTGCCCAAATTATGTTCGCTAATTGCACATTCATCATCGATCCCCTGTCGAGAGCTAAAATCTGGTTGTACTATTGTTAGTGTCCAGTTATGTCTTTGCAGTTTTTTACTCCCTGCGTTCAGTTTCATTTCTGAATTTCCTTCCCCACCTGCGCGCTCGACTCGTATCAGCACTATCCATATCACTTCCAAAGAAGTTCCATTCATGCAGCATGAGTTGGAGAGCGAATTTTCAAAGAATAATTTTAACCGATGTTGTGGGTAATTCTTATAGGAAAATTCACGCTGATTCCGAATATACCATTATGTTCCCATGTTTAGGGTGGTATCTCACACCAAAAACCTCAAAAACCACTTTTTTTTTTTTAGCGATTTTTGAAACTAAATTTTCAAAATTTGACCCATTGGAGTACTCCGAAAATTCTGGCCAACGAGCTCATCCTTTCTTCTGATATTATTGACATCTTAGAATTTTTTTTGATTTTTTATCTTGATCCCTCGGGCAGATATCGTCTGGAATGACACATATATAAATATATAAATAAATATATACATATAAAAAAGTGTTAATTTCCAGGAATCGTTTTAGAATGGTCTGAAACGGATTTCCATGGAGAAAATTGTCAAAAATTTGCATTACGAAAATTTTGAAGCCATTGCAATAGCTTCATTTTCTTCGAAAATTCGCTAAAAAGACAGTCTTCCAGTCAGCAATCGGGAAGCTTCGAAACTAATACGATGATGGAAAATATGGAGAAGAAGACTTCCATGGTGATATATTTCTCCACTCCTATAATTGAAGTTCTTTGAGAATAGTTATTTCGAATAAAGATAGATGTTGTAGGAACGCGATAAAGCTGGCCTCGGGCGCAGCTCGCGGCTCAATATTTCCACGAAACAGAGCGCTTTATCTTCAGGTTACTTCTGATTTTAACGTTATAACGCGGCCTTCGGAGAAGAAGGGCTAGATCGAAGGAGGGACTACTTTGTCGTTTTCAATGGGGAACTTGCATGGTTAATTGTTACTACGTAATTTGAAAGATCTTAATGAGGGCTTTCCAAGAAGGGGCTGAATGAGGGGTATCCGACGGTTGAAAGTATTCCAAAATGGGTCTTGTCATTTTAACCTAACTAACGTCACCGACCACCCGCCTGCCTGGGCAGACCCCCCTCTTGGGGAGCCGAAATGAAGTCACGAACTCCCATTCAAATCAGCCGTAATTTCAAGATGAGAATTGGTACCATCAGGAGGTTTTGAAGAGCGCTGAATCAGATTTGTTCAAAATGCAAAATTCCTATTCATGCAAGTTCCCCATTACGGCGATTTTCAGGATGTGGACGTTGACCTTGAAGATCAAGGCTAAATTTTTTTAAAAAGTCGATTGGTAACAGAACTTGATAAAAAGATCCTTAGGATCCAATATCTTGACTGAACCATCCCGCCAAAGAACAGGTAGATCCAAATACGAAAAATGGTCGCTTTCTTGATTGAAGAAGGGACTATTTTCTGAATTGGTCACTAAAGTAATTATTGTGAGAGTGAAGTGTTGTGGGAGGTTGACCTTGAAGATCAAGATGGCAGTGTCTGAAAATATATATGGAAATAAGCAGAACTTGATGAAAGTCACGGAATAAGTTATCTAAATATATTTTAAATCATCTCATCAATAAACCAGTATATTTAAAAATACAACAAATAGTCGTTTTTCATAATTGAAGAGGAATAACTTGAAGAGAACTACTTGAACAGGAACTAATACTTTTTTAAAGTCGATGAGTAAAAGAACTTGATATAAAAATCCATAGGACCAATATCTTGACTGAACCATCCCGTCAAAGAAAAGGTAGATTGGAATACGACAGATGGTTGCTTTCTAGATTGTAGAAGGGACTATTTTCTGAAGTGATCACTAACGTAATTATCAGATCATGAAGGTTGACCTTGACGATCGAGATGACAGTGTCACGCGCTACCTTTTAACCCATCTTTTGGGCAAACCAGCCATAAATTCAAACTAAAAATTGGTACCACGAGGGGGTTTTGAAGGGAGCTGAATGGGATTTTGAGAATAAAAATGCAAAATTCCTACCCAATCAAGTCGCCCACCACACGGCCCTTCTCGGGATGTGGACGTTGACCTTGAAGATCAAGACAGCAGTGCATTCATGAACCTCGGCAAATTTTTTTTTCAATGTCGATGAGACAGAACTTGATACAAAGATCCTTAAGACCAATGTCTTGTCGCCTGAATACGACAAAATTTTGCATTCTGATTGTAGAAGGGAATATTTTCTGAAGCGGTCACTAACGTAATTGTTAGAAAATGGAGGTTGACCTTGAAGATCAAGATGGCAGTGTCTGAAAATATATATAGAAAATATAAATAGTAGGAAAGCTCAACCTCTCCCATTCATTCTCCACATCGACTTCAAGCGTGGACAACCTGTTGCTTCAAACACCTGAAACTTTTGGAAACCAGGATATCCGTCGGATCTTGACTCCTTTCAACCCCAAGAGAGAGTGAGTACCTAACTCATAATAGTAGTAATTATCTTCTTTGTTTCTAAGTCGTAGGCGTCGTAAAAACGTTTCATCTTGAGTAGTAAAAACTTGGAAATGTGGGCGATGGTGAACGCCGACCACACCCAAGCTTTGTCGTGAGAAGTTAAATCAGAGTGAACTGAGGTTCTCCGATCAGTCGTAGGCCTCATACCTCATGAAATTTCAAAATGTGTTTACCTTACGTACCTACAAAATCTGACGATTTCATATTTTTCAGGAAACATGGAACCACTCCCAAAATCGGAAGGTGATTCGGCATCTACTGCTACCAATCAAGACGTTGCGGACGGCGGGTCAAACGTGAGTGGATTTTAACTTTTTAATTGTCTCCGTAATAATAATTATTGTTTAGATCGTAAAATTTGTTTAGAAACCATCAACTGTTTGACCCCGGCTTCTAAAATTAATTTATTCCCACTGGACTCTGCAGCGCCTTAGTGGGAAAAGAAAATAATCTTACGTCTCATGGTTTTGAACTAGATGTTCATACTACAACTTTCAGAACCGAATATTTATTAACAATAAAGATGGCAAGCACCTACAGAGAAACAAAACAACAACATTAAACGCTTTATTCAAGAGACCAACAGCGGAAGTTCCATTCTCTTATCGAAGTGTATTAATAAGGCTTACAAGCCACTAAATTTGTTAGTACACTCACATAAAATCAACTAACAGGCTTCAAGCTTCTCTGTAGAACTGGCACATTCTTTTCCCACCGTTTAAACATACCTACTACTATGATATCAATGCTTCGCTTTTATAGTATTTAAATTTCACATATTTTAAAATGTTACATTGATTGAATCAAAAATTTTCAAATATTGTTTCATCGACGCTTCATGCATGGATGCTATCAATTTTTTTTCTCATCAAATGAAAAACAGGTATTTTTCAATTTCAACTGTTCTTCAAAGTTTTGAACAATATACATTTTTCTGCGTTTGGCTGTTACTCACACTTGGTGGGTAGAGGGGGGTGTGTGGATAACATATTGTGTGCTCACATACTGAGATTCACAGAGGCCCTTATTGTTGCTGTAGTTCACAGGATTCACACAAACATTAGTATGTTATCTCATTTTTGTGAATTCGTCGGCCGTTAGGAAGATGTGAGTTCTCTCGGGAGGCAGCCAGGAAGGACGAAAGATAATAATATTTAGTTCATCCTTATAAAGCAAAACAAGGGAGCGAGCTGCAGCCCCCTCCCCCCCCTTTTTACGGGGTTTCTCTCAATCGTCCTTTACACAATTTTACTTGATCTGTGATCCTTCAACACCTACGAATATTGTCGAAAAACTGATAGCTAAATATATATATTTGTACTTTTACGATTTATTTCGACAATATCTTCAAAGCCTCCGGTGAAAACATCAACAAAAACACTTTCAAATGGACGAGAGTTTCGAGATATCTAGTTTCGGACTTCTCTCGAGGGTACAGGACAAAACTTCAGAAGCCGATGACTCATTTAGTTCAATCAACGAAGAACAATAATTATATTATCTCTTCCCTTGTAGGTGAAACTTGATTGAATATCAGCGTTTTCATCTTTCAATTTGGCAATTACAGTTTACGTCTATAGAAATTTCGAAACTCGATATATTTCATATTTTATGGTCCATTTTTTAATTTATTATGGTGGGTTTATTTATATGGTGGTCAATCGACGCAGGATTTGGTTGTTTACAACGTTTAGTTGTGTGAAATATTTTCTGGGCACTATTTTTAGGGTCTTCATTGAAAAAGGTGTTTGGTCAAAACCGTGTTTTTCTGCGTTTTTCTAAAATAATGAAAAACACGTCAATCATTTTGGGACCGAAAGCGGAGGTTTTATTTGGAGTCAGCGTAAAATTGCCCATGAAAATAGCCAATGAAAATTGAAGGACTGCAGCTTATGAAGATTGACCCAGGTATTACGGAACGTCAACGAGGATCGGGAATGGGGTCCACTAAAAAAACTTCACCTTCTTCGTCGAGCTTTCGATATATTATAATATCTTCATCAGGGCTCAAAGGCTAGGCTACAGTGTAAACATTACACCTTCGTCACAGTGTACATCACCAGCAGGTAGTTGGATTTCATTAAAAATAGTGTACAACAAATCCGGCTATTGTTAACAAATATGATACAATTTAAATAATATATCACCAACAGCTTTGGCAACCTCGCAACAAGCAGGAAAAACTAAAATTACAAGCACGCCCATTACAAGCATGCTTGAAACACACTGTAACAAGCCGGATTTTTTGTACCTACACTATTTTTAGTGAAATCCAACTACCTACCTGTTGGTGATGTTTATTCTGACGGAGGTGTAATGTTTACACTGTAGCCTAGCCTTTGAGCCCTGATGAACATATTATAATATATCGAAAGCGCGGCAAAGAAGGTGAAGTTTTTCCAGTGGACCCCATTCCCGATCCTCGTTGACGTTCCGAAAATTGAAGGAAGCGGCATATCTGGAACACTTTGCGGCGCGTAGTGTATAGAGGGTTACCGGACAAAAATATGGTCCCCCTACATACTAATTTAAAAATTTCCGAATCCGAACCTACTGTATTTATTTTCCCATATATAAGATAGCTTAATAGCTGCAATATCCTTAGAATACCTGGAAAATTCAGGTTTTCGACTCATTATTTTTGTTTAAGAAGAGTGTAGAAGACCAGTCAAGTCTGCGTTGAATGTGACCTACGCAAGCTCACCAACACTGAAGCCATGATTTTTGGCGATTTTCCAAATTTTCCTGAAAATTTCCCGTGCTCACGACGTTTTCAGTGAAACATGGTAAGTAACTTTCAGGAAACTTCGAAAAATTGTGGCTACGGTGTTGGGAGCTGATGTTAGTATTATTCGAAGAATTCCAAACTTCAACAACTCAACTCTTCTTTCATCCAAAAATAATTTTTGGAGGTTCCATGGCTGGGAAAACCGAATAATCCAGGTTTTTCAATGACATCACAGCTAACTAGGCTACATTTTCTTGGTATAGGAACTGTTTGGGAACTTCTTAAACGCTAGAGGGGCATGAGTAGGCAATCCGCAACACCTCCTCCCCTCCATCATCAGCATCACCTTCCTCAGCCCTCCGGCAGTTGCTTTCCGTCTCTCGTCTGATGCGTTACATCTCAATTAATATTCCGCGTATTTTGCTCTATTTCGAGTATTTCCAAACCATTCATTGCATATCAATCGCGGAGTGTCACTCCACCACCGGATTCGCGATTTTTCCGGATTTCCGCGGGTGGAAACTGATGTGGCTGCCGCAATCAATCCCAGGGCCCTGAGAGACCACGAGGACGTCCTCAAAAGGTTCCTTTTTCGATCCTTCATATATTTCCTACCTCTAATCATATTTTATTTCAGAGTTGTTCTCTATTGCCAATTTCTAGCGCTCTGGGAAGTCGATGTGCGAATTTTAGAATCAGCATTTAGTTTATCAGTCCACTCACACAATTATAGTACCGCACGGGAACATAAAATGTCGGCAAAATGACAGGAAGGCGTATCTGTAAATTTGAGCATTTTGAGTTAACTTCACTTTAGATACGTGCCCTAACACTCTTCTCTGAAAGTTGTGCTGACCCCATGGCGTCAAGAGAAGCGTGATAGGGTAGGTATCCTAAAAGTGGAATCAACCCAAAATACTAAATTATGAACATACCCCCCCCCTATCATTTTACCGACGTTTATGGTGTATTCGGAATCAGCGCTAAATTTCCAGTAACTGAGGAGACTATAATAGTTCTATGAAAACTATTTAACTATAAAATATTATTTTCGCTAGAGTCCCCTTTCATTCAGAGGTAGAAGCAATGTCCTAGGCTGCATAGATGAAACTTTCATCAAACCAAGGTCACGTGTTTGCAATGTTCGAGGGTGTATGGAGGAGACTTTCATCAAACCAAGGTCAAGTGGTTGCAATTGTGTTACATAATGAAAACCAGGATCGAAGCTTCTATTGGAACGTTTTCAAAACACGGTTGAGACTGCAAATTGTGGCTTATTAAACGAAGGTCAAGGCTGTTGTAGTTGGAAACTTGAAATTCCAAGTTCAAGCCTCCAATTGTCACCAAGTCAGCACTTCGTCAAACCAGGGTCGTGCCTTCACACTTTGGTTTTAATGAGCATCGTTATGGATATAGGACATTGGTTTATACGATGAAGATAGTGTGTAGAAGATATATAATCATCGTTATCGATGATTTTACTGACGTCCACAACGAACAGACTTACCTATTGACAATGTATGAGTTATGGAGAACATAGTTAAACGATACATTAGTTCTAACGAACATTTATTATGGGTATAAAATGTAAGTAGTACTTGAAAATAATGAACACACCTATTGTTGATGAATCGGTTGTAACAAAAATGTGGAGTGACCTTCTGGAAACTGATGAGAAAGCTTCATAGTATATTAATCTTTCAGGTTGTTGAATACATAACACCCAGAAGGGGTCACGATACTAAATACCAGATGTGCTTTGATAAGGAATTCCTACTAACGATTACTTCAATGAAGGAGAACGGAATTGTATAATATTAGGAGTAAATAGGTATCAAATCGAATAATGATTATTCTTTAGGCGTAAGGCTCAGAATACTAAATGGAGTGTAGAAGATGTAGGTAAATGCCTATCTTCGGGAATTGAACCACGAGGGTAAGGGAAAGACATTTCGAAGTATCACATACTAACAACCAGAGTGGATGAGTCCTTTGTTGCTCCTCCATGAGCTGTTCCATGGAGGAGCAAACAGTGACTCCTTCACACAAACAACGGTTAGGTACCTAAAACGAAAGTTGCACATTTTGGAGTAGCAAAATTTCGACTGACCACCACCCTCAAACATTTCTGTTCGGACAGGAATCAGTGGGCTCCGCACAGCGCCAAGAAGAAACCACGGCACCTCAAGAGCCGGAGGGACAGGCTGACCAACCAGAGCATGTGACAGGCAACTTCACTCGGCCACGTGAACCTCAGAGAGCACCGAACCCGACTTCGTCTTCGCCGTCTCAAAGAAAAAGACCAGTACCAAGATTTACAGGCATGTGGGAGGAAGGAATACCTCTGGAAAGACCAATGGAATGGTCAGAATACACGATGGATCGGACCACCAACTCGACCGCAAATCCTTTCCGGCAGCTGGATTCGATGGAATTTCCTCGATCAGTTCAAAGGCCCCCAAGATATATCAATGGCCGAATGATTCCGGGAAGAGCTCCGGCAACGAGCAGGTAAGTCAGTTTACTTGGATATATTATGATAAATCTTATAAATGCATACCCATTCGACTGTCCTCACTCTTATCAGTTCATTCTCAGTTTGAATGAAGGAAGAGATCTAATTTTTTTCGAAATACTGGACGGACACTGTCTCAATATCCATAGTTAGCTGAGGCCCATATAAACGCACAAGTTGTTAGTATGTAGTCTGGTAGTAATTAGGTTCTATGGTAGTAGCTGTACTGTACCATTAGTGCAGTTCGTGTGCATTACTGTTTATGAGGGTGAGGGAAATCACAGCCATCCTCCTGTTGAGTCTATTGTCTTAAATGCCAAGCACTTCCACTATCACTGAGCATCTTCAGGGCTAGTTTGCTTACAGTCATAGAAGGATGGTAATCCTCTTGGAAAGTCCCCTCGGGGTGCCGATCGGGGAACGAAATCGAACTGAGGAAATGGCTTTCGAGAACTTAGACCTGAACTGGGGCATGCTTATTTAATGGAATACATACCTATGAGCTGTAGTTACTCGATACAAACGGACCGAGAATCCTGAGAACTAGTCAGAACCTACCAAGACGGATCAACGCTGTTGACAACACTAAATTTGATTTTAAGGTTCCTGAGTAATTTCGCTCCATAAAAAATGTGATTCTCTAGCGCCAAAACTTTTTCCCAGTCCGACTGCTATTTCCCGAGATTCTCCCATGCCAACAACTTCTCCAGTTCAATTGAGCTCCGTTCACTTTTGCCCCAGTCGAAAATCCTCACATGGAGATGGAAAGGAGGTAGCAGTCACTCGGTTGTTATCCTAATCTTTGTTTCTGTTGTGATCATCACTCCTCAGCCATTCTAGTCAATCATATTCCTACCTAGTCGTCACTTAGTGATAATTTCCAATGGTTTCGTTAGTTAATCTTTAAATGTTCTTCCCTGTTCTTCATAGTTCACTCATCTTCAGTACAGTTTCTTTTACAATTACTTTCTTGCACTTCAAACTTCTGGACTCTACCGTATTGAGGATTGTGCTGAAAATTGTCACATTAAACAGGGTAGGTATCTCAAGCATGGCTTACAAAACTGAGAATTGATTGCACAGGTAATATCCACAAAAAAAGTGTCTCTTGAAGTTTTTATTAAACCCCATGTTTAGTGAATTTTTATTTTATTTTAAGATTGTGTTTCCTTTTTCAACGTTATAGAAATTATGATTAGATATCAAAGAGATAGGAAATTTACCGCTTTTTCCAACGGTGTAGTCATTTTAAATTTTAGACTGCCAATTACCTTAGGGAGATATGCCTGGTTTAAGGACGTAACGTCAAAAAACGAAACAAAATGTGTAAATAAAAAAAAACAAAAACGAAACAAGGGTTTTAAATAAAAGGACACACTTTTTGTTGAAAATGACGTGTAGAATTGATTGTACTGTACATTATTCATTGGTGCATTATTTGCAATTGTAGACAACCCGCACCCTTTTCCAGACATCTGCCTGATACATGCATGCCCAGTAGCCCCAGGATGCACCCGTGTTGAGTTGCTAATTCCTGGTATTAATAAATGTTGGATTACTATTGTAATAATGATGGTTTTGTGCAATTTCCTTCCTTTGTAGTGGATACCTACCATTCATTCATTTTGTACTTATCATTTGCATCTACTCAACAATAGTGGAGTTTATTGTCAGGGTTTAATACAGAAATTGCTATACCTATATGAACATACTGCAACAAACTCCAGAAGAGGACAGCCGGGATTTCCTCACCCTCGTTCCCATATACGTTTTCTTTATATACATACACTAATTATAAATGAAGGTAAACATCTCAGAACAGAGGTATCTCTAATCTACCTCACTTGTCAGAGGTATCTCTAATCCATAACAAAAATTCATGTTTCTGTACAATTTATATATTTGAAAATATGAACGAAAACTGTACAATGCGAAAAATTATAGTATTAAAAGTCGAAACGATGGTAATTATGTTGAATTAAGTACTTATCAAAGTTCTTAGGGCTTTCTCGGCTCCGGGCCCTGCGTATCAGTTTATATGAGATACATGTATGGCATGTTTATTCTAAGACGCGTATATTAACTGGATTAGTTACGATATTAATTTTAACCGATATCACGATATTAATTTTTGGTTATTATTGTACCAAAATATCTTGCTGATCACCTCAGATTGTTCAAAACGAAACGAAATCCTCAGTGGGCCATGATGAAACTTCATTGGAGCCAATTCCATCAACCAATCAGCTCATCAAACAGCTGGCTCATCATTGATGAGCCAGCTTTGATTCCATCATCCCCTCGGGAAAAACACGTAGCCATAGAGCTTGAGATACATCACTGTTCGTTATTTGGATGTAATCCTGGTACCCAAGATTGGGTACATTTACTCAAACATTTGAAGTTGATCAACGTAATAAGGTCTTACATCCTACATACCTACTTACCATCCAAACAGAAAAAACGAGTTCATTTTCCGATGCTACCGTACTGTATTATTTTGGACCACTCATTTTTAATTAAACAGGTACTTAATGGTATTAATTGTGTGTTTCACAGGTTTCATCGCTTAGGAAGTGTAAGAAACTCCATGTTACCAACATGGGCTTCCATGGAAGGATTCATGAGTCGTTCCCGTCCGAACCACCCTGATGATGTATGGTCATTTGCCTCAGCATCAACAGCTCCAGTCACATGGATGGGATGTGGCCACATTTGTGCAGGATGTCGATATTGCAGCGTATATAACAATGCTGCAAATCAAGGCGTTACCGGAACCATTTATCTCAACGCGGATGCAGAACCTTTGGAAACCACCATATCAACCTTTTCGAGAGGTATTGATAGAATCGTGTTTGATTTTCTAGAATTATCACTTCCTCCCTCACCTCCTCCACCAATATTCCGTCGGCCCAAAGTTTGTGATTACTATGATGACCTGAACACCCAGAGTGAGGGATCATGGGATGATGGCTGGTATGGTCGGTACAGTCAAACTGGCACCATTGATGATGTCCCAAGCACTGCTCACGCCACGGGAAACGATGAGGGACGTCCATCTACATCGGCCAGGTGTGCTGAACATTCCCCCGCCGACCAACTGCAACGTGATTCCGATGGAATGGTTAGGAGAGGCACGGATACGCCTCATGACATGCCATCGAACAACGTACCCCAATCGAGTGATTTCGGACAGGTACTGGCGGTCTCCTTGAATGATCCTCAAACTTCGAACGCAGCGAACACCAACGTGCCTAGATGTTCTCATGTCGGGCCCTCTACGTCTGCTTCTACCAGGGCTCAAGGTACAGCACATCAAACGACTCAATCGATTCCTCGTCAGGGTCCGAGAAAACGAGAAAACACTCGAAGAAACACCAATGATTGGTCAACCTGGGGACCCATCATTATTGCAGAACTCCTCAGTAAAAATGAGGGGCCAGGTGTGGCACCTTATCTGTCAACAGACCAAGATATCCGTGTTCCAGAAGGGCTCTCCTTACATGTCTGCTATAAATGTAAGGTATTCTTTCTGAGCCCGAAGTGTAGTGTACCAGTAAGTGCGGGATACATACGGTGGCATCCTCTTCTGTGCTACTGCGTCGATCAGCACGCCATCCGATTCTACTCTCCTTTGCAGACGGGTCAGAGCTCTGCCCAGATGAAGAAAAGCTTCAAGTCTGCTCTCAAGGCTCTGATCCAGAAACCATCTCGGGTTGAGGAGTGGCTGAGGAAATGGGGGTATTTCTTGTTCCAACACGGACGCCTAACTATTCGTCACCGCTGCGAGGGGAGCTCATCCCAAGGAACCGTCCAAAAAAAGATGAGAAGAGAGTGATATTGAATAAATCAGTAGAATTATGTATTGTTGTAGTAAATAAATAGAGTGTGGTTTTTTTATGTAGATTTTCAGAGTTCAACTTACTTTCTTCCTTTACTTATTTTCATTTGACTCATAACGTGACACCTGCAAATTTTGTCTGATTCACTTCACCTGGATAAGGTAGACCCCGTTGTGAAAATTATTAACTGTCCACATTTATACCTAAACAGTTAATTTCATCATACAGATCATACTCTCACATCGATAATCAGTAAAAAAAAAAAAAAAAATGAACAAGAATCAATAATCTTCTATGGCCCATGTGCATAACACAATAACATAATAAAAGCTTCTTATGAAGTATAATAACTCTCATCTTCTATCACGTAGCAAAAATATCTCCATAAATCAGGTATGAATTTCGTGTGTTTAAACATTATTCTTGTGACAAATTATTCCTAGCAGGGAAATAAATATTGTATTTATCACATACCTATCTGACAAGAAAAAAAAAAAAAAAAAAAATAGTGTCATTCGACTGCCACACACCTTAGAGTTACTCAGGTCCTCTCCTCTTTTGGCATAAGTAGCTTAACTAACTGATGTGAATGTACAATAAACTCTTAGGGTAGCGAAATTTCTCTTGAAAATGGGAACCAAAAACCTAGGTGGAACGTTATGGATTATAAGAAGTAGGTTTAGTATTTTTCGATTAATTTTGTACGATTTAAATGTTCTATTTATGGTATTAATTTTAATAAGTAGTTAGTTCCAACACACGATCGTACGATTGTCTACGTATTTTACTGGAGAATCCGTCGTGACTACCAGGAGTCGGGTACATGTGACGATTGCTTTCGATGTAAGGACATCATCATCAGGCTGGCGCGAGTGAACTGAAGAAAGTTCGCCAGTGTACCTATCTATACGGTCTATGTGAAGGGAATGTTAACCGCCACTCACTTGACTAGACAGACAATTAACCTAAATCCCCTTCACTTCAGATATAACCTGGCCACCTCGTGTCCACTTCCTTTCCCATCCCTTCTACCCCCCTCCACTATCCCCTTCACAATACTAATCTATCCCTTTCTAATCCCTTCTACTCCCCTCATCTTTCCCCTTCACAATACTCTACACACAGACATAAATATGGATGGACTGAATCCAGTAGTCTCTCGACGGCCTGATGATGATGTCCTTACATCGAGAGCGTTCACAGGTACTGTCACACGTTTGCGACTTGCTACTCACGTATGATTATCCTGTAAGATACGTGAACAGTGAGTTAGTAAGATACGTGAGTTATATTTGTATGTATGTAGAGAACAATGGACGTTTGGCAGTACCTTATACCATACCTTATTATTTCAGTCGTGATCGTACCATGGATTTTGCAACCTACGTTAATAATTTGGAATACAACTAATTTGAATGATAACAATTTCGTTTGACCTCTCTAATGCTGGGGAAGGAGGGGCGAAAAAATCCTCCCTAAATGTTAGGTATGTTTGTGAAATGGATTGCTGGAACTATCCCTTCACTACTTCCTTGTATACACAAGATGGTCAAATCTGCTTGGCCAACAGTGCAATTCTCAACTAAATTCATCCACAACTAATTACATTAAAAACTACATACTGATATTTGAAATTACATAACTGGTTATTTAAAGTACAAGTCAATAAAGAATATGAGTAGTAAAAGTGAGAGTAAAATATGAGTTATAGGGTATATTCGGAATCAGCTAAAAATTCCCTATACGTTCAGAGCGTAGCTCAATTTTTTCCGGAAAATTATCATTTGGTAACACTGTCTAATGACCCTCCTCTTATCAGCCAGTAATGTCTCAAAGGAAATTTCCTATCCATTAGAATAATAAAAACAAATTCCGTCCCCTTTTTTACGTTTTCTTTTTTGTTATTTAGGATAATAAGATTTTATTTCATTTCAAATTTAATTTTAGTAAACAGTCTTTAATAAGATTTACTTCTTGAAGTTTCCATCATCTGTTTCACATGAAGTAACAATGTTGCTAGGTTTCTTCATCATTATGTTACATTATTCATTTACATCAAGTTACAAGATTTTTACATTATTCATGTACATTATTCTTCTACAGCATGTTACAAGGTTTCTACATTATTCTTTTACATTATTCATTGATTCATCAAGGTACAATGTTGTTTGGTTTCTACATTATTATTTTTGATTGTCTAAAAAGGCCGGGGATGGATACATTATTTATCTTCTCGCCTAATAAATAATATGAATAATAAACTATCACAATAAAACAAAAATTAACCAAATAAATCAGTGTTGCGTTAAAACTCGTTTTATATAGATTATTATTTTACATCATTTTCATTTGTTCTACTGGGAATGTAATTTTGTTGCCAATATAAGTATGATAGTCTAGATAAGAGATAATTTCGAAATATTCTTAATATTATTCATGGTGTTGGCTTATAAATGTTTCTTATTGTTGAATTAGTTCTTGAAATTCTTGTATTTCATTACTTCCGCGAAATTGGAAGAACCTACTTATAAGTTTTAATGACAATATACAAAATTTGTCCATCTTTCATATTTTTGTATTATCTATGCTCAGCAGTTGCAAATATAACGGTCTCTGGCAATAGTCTAATTTATTTGTCAAGTCCGTCACACATATCTCGTTTGGATGATTATGATTATGCAGGAGTTTTTTGGGTCCAGCACGACCTAACATACTGGTGGGTTAATGAACGGTTTATAACACTTTTCTCCAATAAGCCAATGATTTACCAATTTAATTTCAGTTCTCGTGATTCTTCTTCGTTCCAAAATCTCGAGGGCAGTGTAATACCCAAATTTTAAATTCGAATAATATGAAGAATGCCGAAAACAGTTTTGAAATTGATCGTGGAGACCTATTAACATGGGAGAATCAGAGAATCTTTTCAATGCTAAAATGGTCGGGGGAAGGGGAAGATTTCCCTATTTTCAACTCATTAGTTTTAAGTAGTTATAAGGTTGTAGTAAGATTAACCTACTATAAACTCTTGGATAGCCGAGATTTAGGCATTTTTCAGCACATTTTGGGCCGATGACGGTACTCCCATGGTAGGTACCAAGGGAGTGTAGTAAATGAGTTGTTCTTATTTTTTTCAGCCAATTTTTGCCGGATTTCGTTGAGGATTGTGGAATTCTTTTTTTTATTCGACTCTCCAGGTCGGGTATAATTTTCAATTACTTTAGTCTGCATTCTTCACCAACTTTTTTCAAAAGTCAAATTGGCATATTGACGAATCAGGAAAGATGACGCCAACCGCATTGGAATCCGTTGGAAATTGGATTAGGCAAATGGAAAAAACTGATCATCGCTAAAATGTTGCGGTAACAGGCGATTATTCGTTTTCTGACTTTTCGGAACTACGCAGTAAAAATGCTACAGTA
>JAEMON010000002.1:37879526-37901970 GCA_030264115.1 Lygus lineolaris | reverse complement strand
AGAATCACCCATCAAATTGGTTAAAATGATTCTTTGAAAATTGGTTAAAATGATTCTTTGAAAATGATTCTTTGCTCATCAACTCATGCTGCGTGACTGGGACTTTTTTTTAAACTTTTTGGTCCTAAGCAGTAAAAATGTTAACGTATGTAAGTTTCCGGCGAATTCACGTCCGATAACTGAGATTTATGCAATTTTTGATCATTATTGTGGGCTTAATCCCGTATTTCATTGAAAAATACGATACACTCTGTTGGCGAGACATCAATCAGGCGCCTCTTCGAGTCCGGGAAATCAAGAGAGTAAGTACTTTTTTTACTTGTTAAAGCATATTATTTCAACATTTACGTAAGTACACATGAGACAGAACAATAAATATTGAAAAAATAATAATAATAAATGAATAAATATAGGTAAGAATATAACTCACTGGGGTTTTGTGGGATATTGGGTTATTTCAACCTGTAGCCAAGAAGGCCGAGGGTTGAAGTAGGTACCCTTTCACTTGTGCTGAGGGAAGGAACCGTTGTTCGTCGTATTACTAGATTTTCGCGTATAACATACATTTCAACATGGAACATGTTTTCACGGGGGTAAACTGGGTAACAGAGAGTGAGCGTTCTGTAACCCTCTTACGGGGATCTACCTTGTCCATCTTCACCCCTCGTATTCCTGCCCGCTCCGAAGGCCGCACCGTCACCCACCCTTCCACTTCTCACTTCCACCTTTTTGAATTTTCTTAGAGTACTTTTGCATAACTATGTTATTTTTCTCAATTTCTAATAATATTTTTGTCTTAATTTCTTCTTTTTTTTTCTTAATAATAAATTTTGTCTTAATTTTTGTCAGTAGTATAGGCACAAAGCTTTCCTACATTCGGTAGTGAGGAAGCAAAAATACAAAGAAATTATGGATTATGGATTATGGAATTATGGATGGAAATTGTGATTCAATCGTTACGACTCGATTGTTCAGAAACACTGAGGAAGATGAACCTTTAGCCTACTGAGTTATGGGGTTCCATGAAGTACTCAGAGATCTGCATCTCTCACACATAGACACAATCAAATTCATTAGGTAATGTTGGTACAGTACATACTTCATATTTTTATACACCTAGATACAGGGTGTCTCAGCTGATGACCTCCTCTCCCCCTCTTCAACTATCTTAAAATGCCATTTTGAAAAAAAGTCATATCATAATTACCCCATAAATGTTTGCGTAGAATTTAAAAAATATAACATTTTCGCGCGCCACAGTGGCACGATATGGGGTGTTTCGCCAACTAACCGTGTTTTTTGAAATGTACTTAAATGCATTTTATATTGAGGATTCGGATTTTACGCAAAATTCCAGGAGAAAATGACCCCTCACTCGGAATCTTGATGTGCGAAAACGTGAGCAAAAATACGTTCCAAACGTGCATTAGAAACATGAAATCACGTTCTTACGTTTTTGTGCACTAAAATTTTCCACTGAGGGGTAATTTTTTCATGGAATTTCGTGTAGATTCGGAATCTGCTATGAAAAAAAATGGGGGTTTCTATTTGAAAACCGACAAAATAAAATTGATTGCGTACAAATCCGCATTTCAGTGAAACATTTTTCTTGTCTCTCCGCGCGTATCTCCGTCAGCTTATCTCTCTCCCTCTCAATAATACGCCTCATCTTCTCCTACCAACAATATATGCATCATCTGGTTCCTTTGCGGTTACGTTCAACGCGGAGTATCTTACAACTGCTTCGTTTACCTAACCTGTTCTTTTTCACGGGATTTCTTGACGATTTTGGATTTTTTCTGCCAAACCAAATTTTGAGTTTATGTGCCAAAGCATAGTCATGAAAATGTCAAAAACAAAGTTAGTGCGCCACAGTGGTGGGCGAAAAATGTAACATTTGAATTATACTCAAAAATTTAAGGGGAGTGATGATATGATTTTTTATATTATTTATTGTATGGCTTTTTAAGAAAGTGAAAGAGGGAGGGGATCATTATAGCTGAGAAACCCTGTAAATCAATATTTATTGGGAATTTTCGTAAGGTCGGAAGTAACTCCTGAACTCCGGAAATACAATTCAAAGTTACTCTGTGAGAGATCTTTTGTTTTTGACCTATTCTAAAATACCTTTCGAAATACTCAATACTCATCTGCCAATCACAGTACTTTCATGTGTCGACGTTGAGTTGAGAGGGTGTCCTGTGGAGTAGCTCTCCCGGGCTCGGCATCCCTCACGTGAGACCAAATCAAATTCGGATCCGACGTCATTAAGTTAGCGAATCGTTGAGCCGGAATGACCCTCGTACTCGCCTCTCTCAGCCCTTCCCCTTCTCTCTCCATTAATTGATTTTGATTCCACGGAACCAGATGACCGGAAAACCGGATTTCAGGGGAGGTTTCAGCCAATACCTGGAATGAGGTATTCCTCAGAGTCAAGGTATCCCTTGTAAATCCGGCCCTAAGTAGTCCGCCACTACAGGGGGGAAGCTCCCAGTGTGATCTGCTTTTAGATTATGGTCTGGCGTGACTTGAAATCATTAGTCCGGCTAACTGTTCTGATGAGAATGGAAGCGAAAGGGATTCCCCCTCTGCATAACCAGGGGTTGTCTGAATTATTAAACCCAACTGGATGACAAACCACGTTCATGCAAATTGTTTTACGCTCTTGTATACAAGTTGAGGGATTGTTGCGAGGGCACGGATAGATTACGCATATGCACCCTTAACAGTTGTTGTCACACAAACTTGACTAGTAAACAAGTGCCAAATGAACCAGGTTTTGTTATTCGGGAACGACTCAGGCATGAAAACGCAATTTTTCTACATTAATCTAATCGAAGTGGCTCCACCTAATTCGTTTGGATGTGCTGTCCTCGTACATGCAACCTGCCCCCTCAGCGATACCTGAGAATAACTCAGCCAAATTGTTCCTGTGACTTTTTATGCAATGTTTCGGTAGGTGATCATAACTTCGAAAATAGGAGATAGTCATGTAGTTCTTCCATTAATTAGGTAGGTACAAGCTCTAAAAAATCAATAAATCATTTTTTTTAAATTGGCTCTCCGTGCCTAAGCAGGGGCCAGGCCCCTTCACCCCCTTTCTACTCCATCAATACCGGCTTAAATTAAAACATACAGTTCAGTAATGCATGCATTTCAGTGGACGTTCCTCTGGTTGGAAAATTGTCTCAGAACTGAACATGAATACAACGTGAAAAGCATCAGAATAACAAGCACTACTTTAAGGTCGGGTCGCATTTTCGAGGCCAACCGGTTCTTTTGGGTCGGGTCGTTTTTCGACAGTCAAGTAAAGTATGTTCCATGCCAAAACAATCAGCAAGAATCAATAATTATTTTTTTATTTTTTTACTAGCAATTATTCATAGTAAACATTCATAAAAACAGCTATATTTTGATTAATTCTGCGTGAATCATAATGCGAGCATCTAAAGCCAGACCTACATAATCATACTGTCTTATAGTAATAAAATTAGTTAGTACATTTTAATAAATTGCCTTATTTTAAGAATTTAAATAAAATTAGGTCTGCGTTCAAAAAGATCACTTTTAAATAAAGTGTTATCTTTTCATGGAAAAAACATTATTTCAGGACATTGACGTCAGAGAGTGAGAAGAACCTTCCAGTCCTTTTCAGCACAGGATTTTGGCGAAATTCTTCAGTGTCCTCACCCGTATGATGCTAGGAAACTGAATCCATTCTTTGACGAAAATCGTCTCCAATATGATTCGGTCATCAAGAACTGCGGCCTTTATCAGTAAAAGGCTATAAAACACCTGCTTCTCAACCATTATCTGGAATGAAATCGTTCCCCGGAGATGATGAAAGGAAGTAAGTTTTACAGGAAGTCTTCTAAAATCTTTTGATGTGTTGGTGAAAGGAGAACCTGGAATTATGTTGGTAGAATTCATTCCTGTTCGATGCACAATATATTTACCTAATATTCTTCAGTCATTCAGAAATCATCAAGAGCCCTCCAACATGTGTAATGATAGATCACACTGTAGGAAAAAGGAGAACCTGGAATTATGTTGGTAGAATTCATTCCTGTTCGATACACAATATATTTACCTAATATTCTTCAGTCATTCAGAAATCATCAAGAGCCCTCCAGCTTGTGTAATGATAGATCACACTGTAATTCATCTGGTTGATTCTTCTTGAGCCAATATTATTGTGCATCTAAACCCACTTCTAGAGAAGATGGGAAGGGGTTGAAGCGTTGAAGGGGCTTTCGTGGTTTCGTTTACTGTTACGTTGTTAGTACTTTGAAAAGAGAGTAACGCAGTGAATCAGAGAGAATCAACGGCTAAAGGCGTTAAATTGAGTGAACAAAACGGATAGAAGAGGAAAAAAAGTTAACAGGTCTGAACGGCGGAGGTGAAAAAAGCTTATCTCTAAACATGGGAATTGGTAGAAACGGTAGGTGGAAGGAAGGAGGTGCGTGTTGTAAGAAGTGGGTGTGATTTACAGGGAAACCTCGAGCAACCGCGGGACCTTAAAGTCGGTGAAGAAGAGGAAGAGAGGAATGAGCAGAAGAAAAGAGACAGAGCGAGAAGGGAGGAGATAGAGAATGAAGAAAGTGTAGAGGCTTTCCTTTTGGGCGACCTGAAGCTGAACAACTTGTGGGAATAGCTCTCAGAGGGAGGAGCACGTACCTTGCAATTATTTCCCCGTTAGAACCTCGCCGCCTTTTTCAGTATAATATTATAATGAATAAACCATAGACTTCATGGTTTTCCTTCCACCCATTTACTCGTAATATTTCGTGTTACGCCAATACATGTACCAGAGGAAATACTTGTACAAACTGTCCTGAACAATGATAAAACATGCAGGAAGGTCACAAAGGGGTCAGCAAAATTTTCGTGCTCGATTCCAAAGGTTCATTATTGAGAATAATAAACAAAAAGGGGGGTTCTCATATTCAATAAAGAAGACAATGATTTTTTGACTCCTCAAAAAAGAAAAAAGACACGTATTTTTTTGGATCTTTGAAATATGATATAGTTTGGTAAAATCCCTGGAAGGTTCCAATGTTGACCACCCAGCATAATATACATGACAATAATATTATTGTCATTTATCATGTTATAGTCGGTTGGGCCAGTTTGATTTTCGGCAAGCACCATCCGTGTGGAAGATTGGTAAGATTTATTTTTCTAGTTGTGAGTTACCAACTAGTTATTTTAACCTGTTATCTCCTCATCATCCCATCCCAACCTTTTCAGTGGAAACAATTTATCACTAGTGATGGAATTCCACATTTCCTGTACACATTGCAAACCATTTCTTATCGCAGCGATGAGGATAAAACGATTCAAAGGGAACCGTCGATGAATACCAGCGAAGCTATGATAGAGATGAGTCGACTGCAACGTCAACAGAGTTTCAAAGATTATGAGAAGCCGCACCGACCAGTTTGGAATGCTCTAAACCGATAATATAGCTCGTAACTCAACCGAAGCACCGAACCTATCAGCACTGGGTCATCTCCTCTGAGTGACCGAAAATTACTCATGTTATACTTCGTGGGACAACAGATAAAATCCCGCTCAGTTACGTTTATACTCAATATTTGAAGGACTGGGGGAAAAGTCCGAATATCCTATCACAGAAGCTAACTTCACTGGCAGTATGTTGGTTTATTATTTCAAATAATGTAGGTACCTTTGGACTCGAGCACGATATTTTTAATTTTAAACTCCTCTTCCAAATCTAATGTTTTACGTTTCAATTACAGAAGAATCCCAAAAGGAGAATTAGAATGTAGAAGAATTTTAAAATCTACTAGAGAAAAATCCATCGGTCCGCCGCACAGTAGTCCAAAACCGTCTAAAAACGGCCGAATATTCTCACCATAGGAATGATTGGCCCCGTTTTTTAAGGTGCTGAATTCGAAGAAGAAGTCAATTTTTGTCTAAAAATTCCTCGAACGCAACATGGAGGCATTTTAGAAGAAAATTTACCTATTGCTTAAGGTCCAAAAATTGTTGAGCCAAAGTTTGAATATTTCCTCCACGGAAATCTGTTTCACGCATCCTGGAATGGTTCCTGAAATTTAACACTTTTTTTTGCGAATCTTCGAAGACAATATAAGGCTATTGCAATGGCCCCAAAAATATCGGAAGCTGGACTTCTGGAAACTTCACTATACAAATTAGTTTCGAGGAAATCTAAATCTCATTTTGAAACGACGAAATGATAATTCCAAGTCAGTAGAATGAATATCGTGGGCTTCAAATATTTGCATAACCAAAATTTCGAAAGCATTGCAATAACTGAATTCTTCGAAAATTTTCTGAAATCCTTCGGAAATTCCACATACAGAAAATGAAATAATGTGAATGAATGATGAATGATGAATGTGTGATGAATGATGTGTAAAATTGCACATATACAGTGGTGTTATTATGAATAATAAAGTTACATCTTGCAGCATGAGTTGACGAGCGAATTTTCAAAGAATAATATTAACCGATTTGATGGGTGATTCTTGTAGGAAATTTCAGGCCGATTCCGAATAAACCATCTATTTCCATGTTTAAGATCGTAATTTACACCGAAAACCTCATGAAACTCGTTTTTCAAAGCAATTTTTGACTCTAAATTTTCAAAATTTGACCCCTTGGATTAGGTACTCCAAAAATTCTGGCCATCGATCTCATCCTTTCTTCCGATATTACTGACATTTTGAAATTTGTTTGGATTTTTATCTCGATTTCAAGGTCAGATATTGTCTGGAGTGAAACACACACACATTATGTACATAAATATGAAAAAGTGTTAAATTTCAGGAATCGTTTTAGAATGGTCTGAAACGGATTCCCATGAAGTAAATTTTGAAAAATTGGCATTACTAAGATTTAGAAGCCATTGAAATAGCTTCATTTTTTACGAAAATTCGCTAAAACTGCTATACCAAGAAGAAGAGTCCATTCAACAGCCTCTAATCATGATTGGCTATATATGTTTCTCCCTCTTGCTTTACAAGAAGAGACAAGATCGGACTCGGCTAATCAACAGGTAGGGAACAAAGTCGGCTGGCTTAATACAACAGGACATAATTAATCAGTCGGAAAAGTAATAAGCCATCATGCCGCTACAAGGGTGGGGAAATTCGAGTCCGAAAACCGGAAATTATAACAGCACGGCTATTTCCCACGTTGATTTATCGGTTCTATCAATCACTGGGGGAGGACGAAGCGACGGCCGGGATGGTCAATGACTGGGGGGGTGTCCATGACTGGGGGGGTGTCGATGACTGGGGGGGTAGTCACTCACCTGTTTATTGGACCGCTAACGACACCTCCGCTCAACTATCGGCCTCTCCCCTCCCACTAATAGAATAACCCTAATCTGGTCGGTGGGATGAGATGAGGGATGAACTGTCGCTATCCAACCGACTCATCTTCTCTAATAAATGGGTGGGTGAGGCGCTAAGATAAACCTGGTTGTAGGATAAATTGAAAACAGCGTCGTACGAAAATTATCGTAGTTACTTCGAATTAACAGCTAAACTGAAAAGACCACTCATACCAACACCTCGTAATGGACTAAAACTCCCATTCATGCAGCATGAGTTGATGAGCGAATTTTCAAAGAATAATTTTAACCGATTTGATGCGTGACGCCGTGTCTTACGTGGACGACCAAAGAGTGCGACCGAGCGAGGGGTGGCTCCCTAAATACCTATATTATCCTAAGGTATAGAATTTTGGAACAATCTCAAAACCTCCTAGTCTTTGTTGTTCTAATGTACCGATTTTCTAATGATGGATTTCTTTCTTATCTGTCTGCCATCCTAAACATAGGAACACCTATATAATATACAGAGTGTATGAAACAAATTCAAGAGATCGATTCCCCAGGTGGTTTCCAGCAAAAAGTGTCCAAGTTTTTTTAATTTTTTATATAAGGTAGGTAGGTATATTTGTTTTCGTAGGTTTCCCCCATTATTTCGCATTATCTTTCGACAATTAGGCGCAAAAATCACGTTTGAATGCCAAAAAACTTGGTGTTTTTCGAGGAACTAAAATAAAAATTAACTACTTACGCTACTTTTTACGCTGAATTGATTAGTGATACGTCTTGGTCCTAAGCTCTTCCTTATTTGATTTCGTTGTTTTGATTCTTGTTTGAAATCAGCTGGTCGCTCGCTTGGTAGCGCGGGTCGCTCGGTCGCGCTCTTTGGTCGTCCACGTAGTCCACGGCGTGATTCTTATATGACATGTCACGCTGATTCCGAACATACCACATGATCCTATGTTTAGGGCCGGTTTATCAATTCTCTAGTTAACTAGTCACTGATAGCTAGTCACTGATTAACGATAATCAGAGATTTTAACTATTCAGAGTTTAGAATGCGTTTATCAATCACCAAATAGCGGCTAGTTAGCTAGTCAGAGTTTTAGCTCAGGGAAAACAATGGTACCACTACAATTTCATGAAAATCCCGCAAAAATAAGGAGCAACACTGCGAGTTGGACTATGTTTCCATCGTAATATTACCTTTATCAACACTACTACTTTTACTAACACTACTATTACTTTATCTCCCATATCTCTCAAATGAGACGAAATCGTGTTTAAGTCATAACTTCTAACCTCTTCTCTGTGTGTCTAATGAATGAGAAACGGGAAATGAGAAACCCATGAAGAAATTATGCAAACGGAGATCTTTTTATTCATAAGATAACGATTCTTTCACCAGGGGCAGGTAGGTACTCACGAAGAAACTGGGTTGTTCTCAATTTTGATATGGATGAAAATGTATTTTGCTAGGGGGTCAATTTAAAACCTTGTCCGACGCAGCCAGATGTCACGATGATTTTATACCTAATGGTTTTTATACTTTCAAATAGGTAGGTACTTTGGTAGGTATAATCCTTATCTAGGTAAAAGCGGAAGATGAATACCTGAAGGCAATAACATAATTCGGTAAGTACCTACCTTCACTACATTTTGAGTGGGTAATGAATTATCTCATTGTCCAACGTTCAAGATCGCTTGTAGGTACTTGATGATACATAGATACATCATTTCCAACAACTCTACTGGTGCTCGGAGTCTTCATTTTAGGGACACTGCTGAACACCGTAGGCAAAATTATTCGTGGATATAACTTGTTTGGAACGATTTATTACGGATATTATTAATTATTCCCTTATTGAAGGGTCATTTCGAGAGAACTAGGTACTACTTCACTTAACATTCCCTCCATTAAGAGGCTAATCAGATATAGCAACCAGTGTCTGGGGTAGGTAAATCGTTTGTTGTACGTTGTTGAGCATTTCTTCATTTGTTAAGCCTTTCGTGTTGATCTTTTTTTTCTCTCTCTCTCTCTCTCGCTCTCTCTCTGTTTTGCCTAATGTTTCATGTCTAGTTTTTCAACCTTGTATATTTATGTTGTATATTTATCTTGTAGTTAATCTTTAACAATAACATTTTGTAATTTGGCTTGCCCGTTTTATATGTAAAAATAAAAATAAAATAAAATAGAACTCCGGGCCTACCCCCGTGTGGTTTGTACCTTCCAAGAAACGCGTAGGTACACCTACCTGCATTTTATCGTCTGAGAAATACGAATCCCTATCTCTAGTGAATACATAAATCAGAATATATTTCACAATAATGTATTATTTGAATGGAAGATACGCGAAACTGTCACAGAGATGGGGAATGGAAATAGTAAGAGATACGAAAATGCAATATGGCTGCCAGAAAATCAGAGTTTGACTAGGTAGTTAAATTATAACTAGAGCCTCGAATCTCTAGTTATAGATAATCACTGATTAGGGATAGTCAGCTGCTAAAGTGAATTGATAAACGGGTATATGACAGATAATCAGAGATTTGACTTAGTCAGGCTTTAATCAGGCTTGCTTATGTGATTGATAAACCGTCCCTTGGAATCTACCGTCGTAGAATCGCTAAAAAACGTGTTTTTGAGGTTTTTTTGAACATAATTATGTTCCTTATTAATATACCATATCGTCGGCTTAGAAGTGAAATTCACTCGACTCGGGGGTCTAATGTCCGAAATTTGACCCCTTGGAGTACTCCAAAAATTCTGGCCAACGAACTCATCCTTTCTTTTGATATTATTGGCATTTTGAAATTTTTTTTGGAGTTTTTATCTCGATTGCAGGGTCAGATCAACCGAGCTTGATACACCATGTAAGTATGGCATTTCTTTTTCGAGGGCTTTTATCAGTGAGCCAATCAGCAAGCACGAAACCTGCTTCACTTTAACCTACCAGCTTCAGCTTCTTCCCTCGGCAATCTCTACAGCGGGGCGGCGGGAGAGCCTCTGGGGATTGTTGTAACTAGGATAAGGTGAGAAAAGGTTCCTCTCTAACAGGAGGGAGAATCAAGGAAAGAAGAAGAAAAGGAGGGAGGGGGGGAACGATCCTGTAGGTGCGACCTCCTTGAGCGGGAAATTGCCCGAATTACCCCGCGGGATCCGTTTTTTCTCGCGTTGAAGACGCCGAGGGAGGGCGCGAAGCGGAGGAAGGGAGTCGGAATTAAACTGCGTTAGGAGGGAAAGAGAAGAGGATGCGACCTCCTCCCGCTATTTCCCCCTCCCCCCCACCACCGACTGTCTCTTCCCTTATCCCAATTTCCTACGGCCTTAATGGGATAAGAGCCTCCCCATCTTTACGACCCATTAATACGACCGCGGGAAAACTCGTCGCCTCCTCCCCCCCCCCCCCCCCCCCCCCCCCCCCCCACAACCCACGGGTACCACCTCTAGAAAGGCCAGTCAGTATACGTGTATGTATGTATGTATATTGTTTATTTGTATAGTTATAGTATAGTAAACGTGTAGTTTCATCGCAATCAACTCAAGTTTCAACTGACGAGAAGATCTTCAAGTGCGTCAGACTCTTCTTCAGAGATCTCCAGATACACCATTTTCTGTCATATTGAGTGCCTTCAGACACGAAATTTGTATTTTTCCCAGTCCTATTCAGTTCCTCCCTAACCAAATTTAGTTTTTTCCCAACCAAATTGAGTTTTTTCTCAGACAAATTTGTTTTTTCCAAACCTAATTGTGTTATTTATCAGTCAAATTCTGGTTTTTCCCCAACTAGGTTGAAGTTATCTCCAGTCAAATTTCTTGTTTTCCCAACCAAGTAGGTAGAGTTTTTTCAAAGTCAAATTCAGTTTTTCATAACCAAGTTGAGTTTATTTCACAAATACATTTCTTTATAGACAAATTGGTTTTTTCCCAGTCAAATTTAGTTTTTCCCATATAAGTTATGTTTTTTCTAAGTCAAATTTTGTTTTTTCCACCAAATTGGGCTTTTACCGGTAAAAATTCAGTTCTTTCCCAATCAAGTTGAGTTTTTCTCAGTCAAATTTGTTTTTTTTCCAACTAACTTGAGTTCTTTTTTCAGTCAAATTTGGGTTTTTCCCAACCAAGTTGGATTTATTCCTAGCCAAATTTGGTTTTTCCCCGGTCAGATTTAGTTTTTTCCAACCAAGTTGAGTTTAATCCGTGGAATTAATTTCTTCCCCAAACCAGTTGTTTTTTTGTTTTTTTTTAAAGACGAATCTGGTTTTCCCAGTCAAATTTTGTTTTTATATTTTAATAATGTTCAACAGGACGGTTTATAATTTTTTTCGCGACAAAAAATGCTGCAAATTATTACACAACGGTTTATTATTTTCTGTATACATCGGCCATCTACAAACATCCTATTGACATAAAATACCCACCTACCGCGAGGTTCACAATCACCTCTTGGCGACGATGAGTAGGTACCTTCTTGTAATTATTATTATCGGAGAGTTGTGTCATTCATTCTTAATGAAATTCAGTAACTAAGCTACTACCTTCTGAAAGTAAACAACAAACTTGGATCGGTGGAATCGAAAGAAAGTTGCATTTAGTGAACAGCTGATATTTGAACGGAGATTATGCCTACTCGGGATGAATTGCGATTCACACTCGTGTTTCTGCTCTTTTTTCGTTCAACCCTCAAGTCCTTACAGGGAGCGAACGGTTGGTCCTAAAACGCTGCGCAAGGTCTCATTCGACGCTAATAATTGCGTTCTATTTTAAATCGATGGAAAAAATATACCTTCAAATTTGAAATTTTCGAGCTAGGGCGTTTTGAAAATTTCATCCCCTATTTTACAACCCTTAGAGACGACTGACGGTAACGCCAAGCTTCGCGGCACAACTAGACCCCGAATGGGGCCGGTATACCAAATTTTCATTAATTTTGGATCATGGTAACTAAGGAAAGTGCCGGGTACGGCGTACGGCGTACGGCGGACGGACGGATTTTTTTAAATTCGATTTTTGGATTCTACGTATCTTGAAACGAAAAACCTCAAATTTTGAGGGGGGTTAAAATTTTTTTTTCGTACTCGATTCCAAAGGTTTATTATTGAAAAATAATAAACCAAAAGCGTTACGGAGAAAATATTGCATCTTCGAATGTTAGGGAAACCAGGTGGTTGTGTTTGTTTGTATTTAATGATAGGATGAAATGTTCATTGTTATGACCTGACCGTAGAACCGTAGGTCTACCGTCTGTTTTTTCCCATTCAAGTTGAGTTATCAGTCAAAATTGGTGTTTCCCCATCCAAGTTCAGTTTTTCCCAAGTAAGTTGTGTTTTTTTCCTAGTCTAATTTTATTTTTTCCCACCAAATTGAGTTTTTACCGGGAAAAACTTAGTTTTTTCCAAACTGAGTTGTTTTGTCAGTCAAATTTGGTGTTTTCCCAATGAAGATGAGTTTTTCTCCCGACAATTTTTTTTCTGCAACCTTTCTCACCTTTTCCAATTTAATCGTTTTTAAGATCGAGTGAAAATTGACTATAGACGTCTAGCTCACGAAATTCATTCGAATGACATGGAATAATAATTCCATCATTTCAACATCGAATTTTGAAGGCAAATTACTCTAATTGTAGGATCTTCCTTGGGTACCTAATAACCCAAAGAAAATGGGCACTAGTTGGTTCAAAATGTAGCTACCAGCTTCCAACAAAGCCTGTGAAAAATCCTATGATCGGAAAAATGAGTCAGACTTCAGGAATCTTTTCAGAATGGTCTGAATCGGATTTTCATGAAGAGAATATTCATAATTCGGACACAAAAAATTTTAATTCTAAGGCAACAGGTACAATTTTTAGGCATTTTGGAGCCTAATACATTTTTTGTGACAAAAAATGACTTAATATTCGAACTCAGCGCTGATTCTGAGTTTCAGCTAATCATTTCCATGGTAAGAGGTTTCTGCCGTTTTTAGCGGGACTGTGCTGCGCACAATGGCCGTTTTCCAGCAAAAACTGAGCTTTGCTCCAAATGTATAGGAAAGTTTGCGCTGATTTCGCATGTTCCTATACCTAAAATAGCAAATTTCCTCCTAAAACATGAAAAACCTAGAAAATTCACTTTTTCGACCATTGGGACCGCCCAAAATTGTTTTTGTACAAGAGAAAAGTTGAAGAACGAAAATTCTGCTTCGAATGAGACCGACGCCAGCTCAACAACACAATAGCCGTGATTTTTAGCAATTTTTCAAAGGTTTCAGTTTTCTCGACAGTTCATGACCGTTAATATCATAAAAACTAAAAACTTTTAAAAATCGCCAGAAATCGTGTTCACTGAGTTGGTGAGCTGCCGTTGGTCTCGTTCGATGCAGAACTGTCAGATCTTCAACGTATCTTTCATACAAACAAAAATTGTAGGCGGTTCCGATGGTCATAAACCTGCTTTTTCCAGGTTTTTTGAGGTAATCAATCAGCTATTTTAGGTATATGAACATGGGGTATACCCGGAATCAGTGCAAAATGTCCAAAAAACCAATCCCGCCCACAGTGCGGCGGCGTCGCGGACGTCAGCAGCTGTCCTCCAAAGAAAGGATCAGAATTGGTTCTGATGATTTCACTCTTGGCTACCATTACCTCACCACCTTGAGTGCAGAGCGGATCGCCAAATATTGAGATTTGCTGTCCGTGAGGCGGTCACCCATCCAAGTACTGACCAAGCCGTGACTTGTAAAACTGGATGTACGAGCAATTACATAAGCTCATTGTTGACATTCTTCAACTCTTTGTAACTCTTCAACAGCATACTTTTTTGATGTTCTGGTTTTTCGTTCTCAATCAGTTTCTGGATTATTATCACGAGTAGGTACCAATACTCATATACCCAACCATTTCGTCCTTATCTTCAAGACATTCTCATTCATGTCAGTTACTTTTAGCGAATTTTTGAAGAAAATGAAGCTATTGCAATGGCTTCAAAGTTATTTTAATGCAAATTTTTGAAAATTTTCGGATGAATCTTCTTGAATTTAGGAGGAATCGAGCTAAAAATCCGAAAAAATTTCAAAATGTCAATCATCAAAATCAAATCAAAAGAAAGGATGAGCTCGTTTGGCCATCATTTTTGAAAATTTAGAGTAAAAAATTGCTAAAAAACGCGTTTTTTGAGGTTTATGGTGTAAATTACCATCTAAACATAGGAACATGCGGTATATTCGGAATCAGCGTGGAATTTCCTATAAGAATCACCCACCAAATTGGTTGAAACTATTCTTTGAAAATTCGGTCATCAACTCATGCATGAATGGGACTTTTCTTCTCTTCCCTCATTATTTTCGTTGCTTTTGTTCCACTAATTTTGAGACTCCCGACAGGTTTTAGTGACCCTTCACATTGAGAACTATGGAAATCTTTACACGCGAATTGAATATCTCTAAAAATCCAGTAGGTACCACCCAAACCCAATCTGGAGTCTTCGGAGGCTCCATACACGACATTCTGTTTCTGTTAACACTTGTCTCCAGTTGCCCCCTGTATTTGCGACGATATCGCGCTCGGTTTTCCATGTCGAGACATACACAGCTAAAACAACTTAATTAAGTAACCCGAGAAGACGGGCTGAGGGGTAATACAAGCTGTTAACTCACAGGCGCCCGGCTTCACAACTTGGTCCTAACTCAGCGCTAACTGCTCCGTCGAACAATTTATTAACAATGGACGGATTTAGATGGCAGCGAAGTTACCCCCTCCACTTTCCCGATACCTTGCAAGAGTGGGAAACCCATCAACCACTTCTGCGGCCGCTTACTTGAGAAGCGCCGTCCGCCTTTCGCTTGAAATTCAATATACGGTCTTGCGGATTAAATTGTTGACCGAAGCAAGTAACCACGTGTCTGCTGTTGCAACCGCTATAATTCGAAGTTGGCTGCGGCTGCTTTTGTGAAAACCCGAACTTCCAGCCAACATCAAGTTCATTGGGTTTTGACGACATACCAATATGAATCCAATGCAACATTCAAGCCATTTTTCCATCAATTTTCAAATTGATCTTGTTTTTGGAAGGGTAATTACTTCTGTTCTACGCCAGATTTTTATAATCACAACATATATTTCAACTATCACGCCATCATCAGGTTTAGATTACTCCTCAAGACATCATCACATCACAACCACTTTTGACCAACTAAACTGAAACTGACTAACTTAGCTTGACTTAAAAAAAAAAAAAAAACTGACAAAACAAAGAATTCAGGATTGAAATTCAATTCAAAACAAAAACTGACAATACACAAACAAATTCAAAATCAAACAGGTTTGATTGATCCCAGTTTGATTTTGAATTTGTTTGTGCATTGTCAGTTTTTGTTTTGAATTGAATTTCAATCCTGAATACTTGGTTTTGTTGGTTGTCAGCTTGTCAGTTTTTGTTGGTTTTTTGAAAGTTAAGCTAGTTAGTCAGTTTCAGTTTAGTTGGTCAAAAGTGGTTGTGATGTGGTGATGTGTTGAGGAGTAATCTAAATCTGATGATGGCGTAATTGTTGAAATATATATTGTGATTATACAAATCTGGCCTAGAACGGAAGTAATTACCCTTCCAAAAACAAGATCAATATGGAGTTCTACGAACTGAAAAAGAACACACTCATCGATATCCAGTGTCGATATTCCTAGAGCATCGATATATACCGACATATCGATGCTTTATCGATATACTTTATTGAATAATAAAATGCTCACAAATCAAATCAAATAAATCAAAAAAATCAAATGCATTTTGCTGAAGTATTGAATCGTAACTGCAGTAGGCTATTCAAATACTCGTATCTGTGGTGGATACGTAGAAAACGGTAAGTAAACGTCCAATACGAGTTTCTTACTTCTTACGGGAATAAAATTAGTACTGCGTTTTTCGGTATCTTGTGATTGGAAAACTCAATTTCTGACATCGTCATTCGATCCAGCAAGGAATTTTCTACTAGGAGAATGTTCATGTTCAAGATTATTTTGGAAACTCGTAAATCGGAGAATTTCGACGCAAAACCTATTTGATCGATTTCCCAAAAGTAAGATTTCGCATATATATACGACTTTTAAGCTAAGGTAGGTAGTATGGATATCGTCATATTATAGTCAAATCGAGGAGACAAAAACAAATCGTGACGAACAATAAATTATTTTTCGGATATCGGGAAACTCTAGGAATCGAAACGTCCGCAGCATCAATTCAGATTAGAAACGCAAACTAAATGAATGTGTGTAAATGCAGGGAGTGTATCAGACACGGTGGCCCGCGGGAATACAGGTGAACCTGGTTTACCCACCTCAAACGTCTGTCAAAATCGCAATTAAATTTAAAGGTCGAGAGTACGCGAGCTTCACTCAGGTAACTGACGGTAGGTAACGAAGTTGCAGACATCGAATCTGTTGCAATCACCAGCAGTTGAATCTGTTTCTGATATTGACTCGCTGAAGTGACTGAATGTTGAGAAGCAGAGAACGGGAATGTGACTGGAGATTCAGGACTGATATCAGTGGAACGTGTTTGGAGCGAGAACCACTATAATATGATTTCAATTTCGGATCTATTCCAGGTCAATCTAGACCAGGGCTTCCCAAACTTTTTAGCTCGTGGACCCCTTTTGGTTTATTATTTTTAATTATGAACCTTTGGAATCGAGCACGAAACAAAAAAATTGTTAACCCCGCCTCAAAATTTGAGGTTTTACGTTTCAACATACGTAGAATTCCAAAAATCGAATTGAAAAAAAAATCCGTCCGTCCGCCGTACGCCGTACGCGGCACTTTCCTTAGTTACCATGAACCAAAATTGATCAAATTCGGACTCAGCATCCTTGAAATCCTTGTTTCAAATTTCCAGCTCGAAATGTTCATAAGGTTGGCTGTAAAACGGGTGAGAGGATCACACGTGACGTCATATATTCTGAGGAGCAGACCCCCCTTCCCAAGGCGGGTGTGGGGTGTGTGACGAGACGACATATGTAGGTATCGATTTCGTTTTCGCTCACTTCCAATCATCAGATACCCCACATAAGCCACCTTTTTGGAGAGGTCTCAATGAAATATTCCAGTTTAACGAATAAAATGGAACAGCCGGCATTACCCATTTTCTCGCAGTCAGCCCCGAACTACCTTCCGAATGTGACCAAAATCGGTCCATTCGGAACAGGAACCGTTGTTTCGGGTGTCCGTTAGCGATAAAATGCATAAGGGACCGTCCAGGGTATGGTCAACACATTCATTGAAAATCTCATCAACATCGGACCATGATTTCGTATAGGTAGTTTGGGACAAGAAAGTAATCGGACAAACAGAAACGGAACCAAAATTGTTCAGAAATCTTAGACACAGGAGAAGCAAGTGGACATTTTGATTTTGGATGACAAAACATTCTTTATGTCTTGCACGAATAGATACCTACCTAGCTTCTCTACCTTCGTTTGTAAGGAAGCAATTCTTAATGTTCCTAGGCCTTTAGCCTACTTGTTTGGTACGTCGGTCTGTATGCATACAGGCATAACTTCCACAAATTTCTAATTTTGAAGCAGGTTATAGGCCCCTGGATGTCTTCTATGAATTCCATTGTTTGTTTAATATAATAAGCAACCCCCACGCATGCGCATTTTGGTTTATTATTTTCAATAATGAACCTTTGGAATCGAGTACGAAAAAAAGAATGTTAACCCCCCTCAAAATTTTACGTTTTACGTTTCAAGACACGTAGAATCCAAAAATCGAATTAAAAAAAATCCGTCCGTCCGCCGTCCGCGGCACTTTCCTTAGTTACCATGGACCAAAATTAATGAAATTTGGTATACCGTCAGTCTTCTCTAAAGGTTAGAAAATAGGGGATGAAATTTTCAAAACGCCCCAGCTCGAAAATTTCAATAGGAAGGTATATTTTTTTCATGGATTTAAAATAGAACACAATTTTTAGAGTCAAATGAGACCTTGCGGAGCGTTTTAGGACCAACCGTTCGCTCCCTGCAAGGACTTAAGGGTTGAACGAAAAAAGAGTAGAAACACGAGTGTGAATCGCAATTCTTCCCGAGTAGGACAAATCTTCGTTCAAATATCAGCTGTTTAAATGCAACTTTCTTTCGATTCCACCGAACCAAGTTTGTTGTTTGCTTTCAGAACCTTCTTTAGTTAATGAATTTCATCAAGAATGAATAATACAACTCTCCAATTATAATACATAATTACAAGAAAGTACCTACTCATTGTCGCCAAGAGATGATTGTGAACCTCGCGGTAGGTGGGTATTTCATGTCAAAAGGATCTTTGTAGATGGGCGATCTATACAGAAAATAATAAACCATTGTGTAATAATTTGCAGCGTTTTTTGTTCAGCCCGTGGATTAAACGCGGTGAACCCCGGAAGTATTTCGATGTAGTGATAGCAAGTCAATGACACCCCGATGGCTGGACTACGAGGCGCCAGGAAGAGTCATCTCGCTCTCCCTCCAGTTGTAAAACCATTCTTAGAGCTTCTCAGATTTCCCCCCCTCCTCATTCATCTCCAGTTGCTTTTTTTTTTTCTCTCAACTGATAACATTTGGTTCCTCTCCAACAGCCCCCGGTTTGATGGTGTTTTAGTTTCAGTTCTCCCCTTCTGAGCTCACAGTAAACAAGATTATACCGATCCGTCTATAATAATTGTTTATATGTATCTACGAACCCGTCGCCCATGCAAGGCAAAATGGGAACGAACTGGCAAAGTATGTGAAACCTATAAAATTGAGCTGTTATCACGAACTGATAAGTTTTTCTTGAGTTACTTTGTTAAATATCTCATTTGATGCCAATTTCCCTGACTCCACTCTGAACTTCAGGGAAATTTCCCGGTTCGTAACAACGTCTCATAATTATACGAGTAGTTTCATTTTCTTAGGGGGCAAGGCTGAAGACGTTAACTGTTTTTGGCGAATTTTCGAAGAAAATGAAGCTATTGCAATGTCTTCAAAATTTTAGTATTGCAAATTTTCGAAAACTCTCTTCAGGGAAATCCGTTTCAGACCAGTTTTTTTCATAGGTATGTGTGTCACTCCAGGCAATATCTGACCGAGGTATCGGGATAAAAAATCAAAAAAAAAAAAAAAATTAAAATGTCTATAATATCAAAACAAAGGATGAGTTGGCCAGAATTTTTGGATTACGCCAACAGGTCAAATTTTGAAAATTTAGAGTCAAACATCGCCAAAAAAACGTGTTTTTCGAGGTTTTCGGTGTAAATTAGCATCTTAAACATTGGAACATTATGGTATATTCGGTATCAGCGAGAAATTTCCTATAAGAATCACCCACCAAATTGGTTAAAATTATTGTTTGAAAATTCGCTCATCAACTCATGCTGCATGACTGGAAGTCATTCTGATACAATGATTTTTCTGATTGCTCATTGCTGATTCTCTTTGGGCTTATCTGGGACTTTTATAAGATTCTTTATGGAGTTATACATTGCAAGATTTCTCATCGAAACCGTTTCCCTTCTAACTGGGACTATTGGGAACAACTAGTGAACAACCATTTCAGGCTATATTTTCGTCCTCCTGTCGCTTCCGGAGTCGAATACGTCATCAGCTGTCCCCCAAAGAGAGGATTAGGATTTTTTCTGGCGATTTGGCTCTTGACTAGGTACTCATTGCCTCTTCCGCTTGAGTGGAGAGGGGATCACCAAACTTGAAAATACTCAAATCTGTGGTCACATCGTAGGCGGTCACCCGGATTTACACCGTGTTTTTTGTTGTTTCGTGTTGAAGTTTGTTTCCGAGCAGCTACATATTCCAACGAAATATTTAGAAAACCCCAGCTCCAAACGATTTTATCAAGGATTATAATCTGAAGAAGGAGATTATGTTGACGGGGAAGAATTTGTGGATGACGTTCCAACCCCCCAGCGCCCAATATCACTACAGGTGACGCTTCTTTGATGAGGCATAAATGCGCCCAGTATTGGTTCAGCTACTTGGTGTTAATATTGATACCTTCTTCAGGGTTCTCTTCTGGGTGATATTTTCTTCGGATTATGTTGACGGGGAAGAATTTGTGGATGACGTTCATATTGACTTTAAAGAGAGAAATTTTGATTTTGTTTGCAACATCTGTCTTCTGATTTTTCGAATAGAAAATATTCATTTTAGGTTCATTTAATTGAAACATTACTGATTTGTCCAATTTCACTTCCATTCCAATACTAATCTTATTCTTTAGCATGAACATAACATAGTGGGTTTACGCAAAGCCTAATTTATTGGGAAGATATATAATTTTGTTGTTGTTTCACTTGAGAGAAGGTAATATTATTATAGCGAATTTAACCAAAGAAAGGAATCGTATTCAAATTTACATGAAGAAAGCGTCGTAAGTAGATCTTAGTTCGAAGGAGTATGTATGTTATATTAACTCGAGAAGTCGCCAAAATGAGTAGCCTGTTACTGGACATTGATGATTTTTCCCCGGTAGAAATGTGACTAATCGTCGTTTATTTGGGATTTCTCCTGGAGTATTCAATAAATTGGAAAACTAGCATTCAGAGGTCAAAGGAATATGTTTTTAGCATGGATTAGTCACAAGTAGGCATTATTTGAAGAAGTACATTCAATGTAATTTAGAGTGAAACTTTGTTTTTCGTTTTTCTTAAAACAAAGCTGACTGGAATTTTACGGATCATCCCCTGGTATGGACCCTTCATTTCCTTTCAGCCAGTACAAGCTCAGTATTTACGCACGTGGTCGAGGCGTCGAGGGTATGCAATTTTTTTTTTTTTTTTTCGTTTATTGTTTGTTTATTTTGGCATATATACAGAAAAATAATCGAAATAATACAATAAATAAGGAGATACTCCATAATTAACAAACAGAAAAGTTACATTATTAACAGAAATAACTCTGTAATTATATAATTGAAAATTACATACAATAAGTCAAAAATCAAGGGGAAAAATCAAATAAATAAAGATTAAATCAACAAAGGCAAGGGGGTTCCTGTCGTACGTATTCGTAATACGTTCGTTCGTAATACGGTATTACCTTCCTGACACGCTCAGCTCATAATATTCGTTCCGTTGTTTGTTTTTATTCTCCCCTTCATTTGCTTGATTAAATTTCGTAATCTCTGAACAAGCTCAGCAGAAACAAGAATTCAACAAGCTTGTCATTCTACTCACCAAGTAAGTACGGAAGAAGTGAGCGGAATGATTTATACGATTGATAAGGTGCTCGATAAACAGAGATGAAATGGACGCTTCCTGCGATGTATATTGAATCAGCTAGTCAGGAGGCGGCTGATAATATTCTTGAAAGAGCCGTCTTGAGGCGACGAAAGAGCATAACGATCAAATATTATACTCACCACCCTCGGGATTAAAAACGTAGGTTCTGCCGCATTACTGTCACTGGGAAAAAAAATCGGCCTGTTTTTCTATAGAAAATCTATAAATAGGCGCCATTGGATTTTCATAGCGTTACATATTAACTTGATGGAGACTGTCAATGGGATTTTCGACGCCGGATGAGACATTGCTATAGAAACGTTATAGGTAAGAAATGACAGATTTAACTTGTGGGATTTTGCTTCCTCACTACCGAAGGTAGGAAGCTATGTTTTCGTGCAACAATTTAAAAAAAAATTGTGTCGTCCAAAATGAAAATTTCCATTTGTTTTCTACGTTTCAGAGCTTTTTGAACAATTTTGGTTCCGTGTCAGTCTGTCTGCGTGTCAGTAGGTCTATAGTCAATTCCTTGACTCAGGGTAAACTGTATGAAGTTATGGTCCGAATTGGATGAAATTCTCAGGGATTGTACGGGTTAGCCCCGTGACGTTCCCCATTGCAATTTAATTTTCTGGGGACATCAGGTGCGTTTCAGGCCAATGTGATTTTTTTCAAAAAATTGCGAGAAATGTGCACAGTTATGAAATTAAAAAAAGTTCCATTCATGCAGCATGAGTTGATGAGCGATTTTCAAAGAATGATTTTAACCTATTTGGTGGGTGATTCTTACAGGAAATTTCACGTTGATTCCGAATATACTATATGTTCCTATGTTTAAGATGGTTATTTACTGCAAAAACCTCAAACAACACGTTTTAGCGAATTTTCGAAGAAAATGAAGCTATT
>JAEMON010000002.1:37860499-37873866 GCA_030264115.1 Lygus lineolaris | reverse complement strand
AGACCTTGCGGAGCTTTTTAGGACCAACCGTTCACTCCCTGTTGAACTTAAGGGTTGAACGAAAAAAAGAGCAGAAACGTGAGCGTGAATCGCAATTCTTTCCGAGTAGGCAAAATCTCCGTTCAAATATCAGCTGTTCAAATGCAACTTTCTTTTGATTCCACCAAACCAAGTTTGTTGTTTACTTTCAGAAGCTTCCTTAGTTACTGAATTTCTTCAAGAATGAATGATACAACTCTCCGATAATAATAATTACAAGAAGGTACCTACTCATTGTCACCAAGAGATTATTATGAACCTCGCGATAGGTGGATATTTTTGTGTCAATAGGATCTATGTAGATGGGCGATCTATACAGAAAATAATAAACCGTTGTGTAATAATTTGCAGCGTTTTTTTATTCTATTTTTGGATTCTACGTATCTTGAAACGTAAAACCTCGAATTTTGAGGGGGGGGGGAGTTAATTTTTTTTTTTTTTTTGAACCTACTCGATTCCAAAGGTCCATTATTGAAGATAATAAACCAAAACGGTCAACATCATTTCGTGAGACAATAGAATGAGGTGAAAGGAACAAAAACCGAATATTGATAGATGATATTGGTTTTAATTTACTACTATGTTATAATTCCACGACCTAAACCAGTTCGTTTGAACATAATTTTGAATTTACATATTCTAACTAATAACCGAATTATACTGATTTTGTATAGAATACTATAGATTTTGATGAACCATGTTATTTCATAGGAACAATGTTTATAGTTTTAAGGAGACGTAAATAAATCCTCTATGATCGGTACAGATTCCATTATCTTTCAGACTCTTCTTCGTAAATCCTAGTAGCATCCGTCGGTCGAAACGGCGAAAACGGCAAAACTATTAAAACCACTATTAAAACCAGAAATTTAATCTCTCTATATTTCATTTTATAGAAAATTTAACGCTGATCACGAATATGCCATAGATTTTCCTACACCTCTCATAGCTCCTTCACACATTTTAGCTAAACACCATTATTTATAGAGTACAACTACTGTAGTATTCGTTCGAAAAACGGTTACGGGGGCAAGGGACAGAGCCCAAAACTCCCTCAAAAATGCCTAAATCTAGGATACGCAAGAGTTTTTAGGAACTCTTACTATAACATTTTAGCGTTGGACAGTTTTTCCCATTTTTCTCAGCCAATTTTCAACGGATTTTGATGGCGGCATTCTTCCTTTTATATCGTTCTCGTGGAGGATGAAGTGCCGTTATGCCAATTTGAATTTTGAAAAAGGACGAGAACAATTTGAAAATTGCAAAATGAAAATTATAAGTAGCTGATCCCCCAAGAGAATTGAGTAACGAGAAAAATGCCGCAAACCGCATCAAAATCGTTCCGAAATTGGATGAGAAAAATGGGAAAGACTAATTTCATCCGTTCCGGTTCTTCCAGAGATAGTCCATATACAGGGTGTATCTTGAGTAGTTGAACACCCCCCGCTACGTAAAAAAACGGGACCAACTGTAATCTGTATGATTTTCTGCGAGAAATTCAACCAAGACATTTTCGCGCTTTGTTTTTTCAAAAAGGATTAAAGGAAGGAAAAAAGAACGTTTTATAGCGATTACACCGTAAATTTGACCCCTTGGAGTACTCCGAAAATTCTGGCCAACTAACTCATCCTTTCTATTGACATTATTGACATTTTAAATTTTTCTTTGTTTTTTTTTTATCTCGATTCCTCGGTCAGATATCGTCTGGAGTGACAGACACTATATTATATATGGAAAAGTGATAAATTTCAGGAATCGTTTTAGAATAGTCTGAAACGGATTTCCATGAAGAACATTTTCAAAAATTTTCATTACTAAAACTTTAAAGCCATTGCAATAGCTTCATTCTCTTCGAAAATTCGCTAATATTGGATTGAAATCAATCACTCGAAATGAGGACGCTGACTGATTTATCGGAACACCATTTTATGCCCACACTCATGCACTAACGCAGGTTTGTTTAACGGAAGCGAAGGAAATATTATTTTGCTGTCTGCATTTTTACCTTTGGTTTTTTATTGCCATAATATCTGGGAGTTTTCGTTTTACAATGGTCCACATTAAAGAATGCTGAGGGTTCAAAGTAGGAAGGGAAGATAGAGAGAGAAAGAGAGCAAAAAAGTGTTGGTTGTGGGAGGGCAACAAAAGGGAGTCAATGTGAGAAATAAACCCGAGCTGAATAAAGATGAGTGGGAACTGCGTTGAAGGAGTGGGAAGTGGAAAGAGAAGGTGGGGCGGAGGAAGAGGAGGAGGAGGAGGTGGGTCAGGGCTGAAGGGCTGAAGGGTCTGGTGGTACCGAGGGTGGTTGTTGGCGGCTGTAGGGTTCGGCCAGGATTACCGAGGCACCGAGGTGGTCATTTACGGGACAATGGCCCACCACCAGATGGCGTTTGGGGTTGGGGGCGGAGGTGGAGGTGGAGGCGGAGGTGGTGGTAGAGGATGATGCCTGAGGCTTTCTTCGGCACAGAAAGCACTCGTAATCTCTGTTTCCCTACCTCGAATGTCACCTACTCATTTTTAGCCCTATTCGTACGAGGAAGAGGTCAACCGCTTCATAATTTCATAGGAGTAGTTAGTCAAGTGTCATGTTAAATTTTATAAAAGTAATTAGTTAAGTGCCATAATTTATTAAAAGTACTTAGTCAAATGTCATAATTTAATAAAATTTTTTTTTTTTTTTTTTTTTTTCTTCTTTTATATATACCCACTGTGATGTAATGCCATACGATAAATAAATTTAATAAAAGTACTTAGTTGGTCAAGTGTCTTAATTTCATAAGAGTAGTTAGTTAGTCGAGTGTCAAAATTTCATATGAGTAGGTACTTTATTATCATTGATAGATACAGGTACAAAAGTAGTTAGCAATAAGGCATAAAAGTAGGTGGACACCTGTCGTAATCTCATAAAATTACTTAGTTAGATTCGACAATTTGATTATTTCTGATGGCAATAAGGACTGTTGCCGGATGAATACAAAAGGCTCTAACGTCGTAATCGTTTCTTCGTATCCGTTCGGTCGTAATGGAACAACAAACAGACAAACTGATCGACAGACAACAACGTATTATGTGGGTACTAGTTGGTTAACCTAGTCCGTTGACGTAGTACGGGATAAAATATTTTTCCAAAAATAAAGTCAAGATTTTCCTAACCAATTCAAAGTTTTCCAAAACTAATATTCTATATTGTCTATGAATTAAATAGAAAACAATTAGCGAATTTGTTCAAGAAATCCCCAAATTCGTTCAGCTCGTTCTACTTCGGTGATATCATAACGCATTATGCTCTCCTTCACAGTGTTGCGCATTCTTTTGGTTGTCCGCAGTATCATAATTGGCCTTGAATAAAAAGACCTTGAAACTGGGGTTAGATCACCTAACCTCCGCTAGAAGGCGTCCAGTCCCCAGTTTGATATTATTCCTAATTCGGTACTCCAAATCAACTTTTTTCTTTTCTCAACCATTATAGGGTAGGCAATGAATTTCAAATACCTACATCAAATTTCAACGCCAAATTTCAACGAAAAATTGTGGTTGTTATGACTCGATTGGTGTTGAAAGTGGCGATTTTGATTGCCACTCCCAGTGATGGTGAGAAAAAGGGTAGAGTTGGGGGGAGGAGGGGTGTTAAAGAACATCAAACTGGGGATTGGACGCCTTCTAGTGGAGATCAGGTGATCTAAAACCAGTTTCAAGGTATTTTTATTCAAGGCCAATTATGATAGTGCGGAGATAGTTTTCGAGCCAACCAAAAGAATTGGCCTTGAATTTGTTTTAACATAGCAATACCCCTCATCTCCACAAAAATATCATGAGGGCCAAAATCTATTAATAGCCATTTTAGTGGATTTCAAGGCCAATTCTTGCCCTCAGGATATTTTTGTGGAGATGATGGGTGTTGGAGCTTGTTTTTACTTGAAAAAAGGGTGTCCTGTGAATTCCATAAAAATAGTAATAGGTAGCAATTTGCGAGAAAAGCTGAAATAAAATGTGCTAAAACGACATTTTTTTGAATTTTTACGGGTGAGGAAAGGTAGTAGTGTGGAGGCACCAGATGTTTCTTATTAGGTATTCTAAATCAACTTTCTTCTTTTCTCAACCATCATAGGTTAGGCAACGAATTTCAAATACATCATTATTTCAACGCCAAATGTAACCAACAAATTGTGGTTGTTATGACTCGATTGTTGTTGAAAGTAGCGATTTCGATTGCCACGCCCAGTGTTGGGGACATCAATCTGGGAACTGGACGCCTTCTAGCGGAGGTTAGGTAATCTAACACCAGTTTCAAGGTCTCTTTATTCGAGGCTAATTATGATTCTGCGGACAACCAAAAGAATGCGCAACTCTGTGAAAGAGATGCATGATGCGTTTATGACATCACCGGAGCAGAAAGTTTTGAACAAATTTGGGGATTTCTTGAACGAATTCGCTTATTGTTTTCCATTTACTTATATAGAATCTAGAATATTAGTTTTGGAAAACCTTGATTGGTTTGGAAAACGATGAATTGGTTTGGAAAACCTTGAATTCATTTTTGGAAAAATATTATATCCCATACTACGGCAACGCATTGGCTAACCAACTAGTACCCACATAATACATTGTTGTCTGTCGATCAGTTTGTCAGTTTGTTGTTCCATTACACCCAAAGGGATAGGAAGAAACGATTACGACGGGGAAGGTAGTAACATGATCAGCGAGTTCCTGGAAGTAACATCAGCCTGCCCATATTATATAGATAGTATAGTCCATATAGATATAGCCCATATTAGTAGTCTCCTCTTTCTTCGTGATCGAAGCTATTCGTAACACGACTGCCCTTGGTTTATGAAGTTCCACAGGTAGGGAGGCCATGTTGTGTTCGACTGTTTTCCCAGTTGACTGAGAAGCACACGGTTAGGATCACGTGTTCTATCTTGTGAAGGGTTTTTATATTTGGTAGAGCCTTTTGTATTCATAAGGCAACAGTCTTTATTGCTATCAGAGATAATAAAATTGTGACACCTAACAAAGTACTTCCATAAGATTACGACAGTTATCCACCTACTTGTATTCTTAATTTTTAACCACTCTTATACCTGTATCTGTTAATAATAATGAATTATTGTTATCACTGAAAAGGAACATTTAAGAAATTACGACAACTAACTAACTACTTCTATGAAATTATGAGACTTGGCTAATTACTTTTATTAAATTATGACACTTAACTAAGTACTCTTGTGAAGTTATGACACTTGACTAATTACTTTAATTAAATTACTACACTTAACTAAGTACTCATATGAAATTATGACACTTGACTAACTAACGAAGTAGGTGCTCTTATGAAATTATGACACTTGACTAACTAAGTAAGCTGTTATTACAGGTTGATCGAAATTCCCGGATTTTCCCATACCTCTCACAGAACAATGATTGAGTTTAAATGTTGAGACATTTATACTGTGAAAATACTTTGAATGTTCTTTGAGGGTTTTCCCCAAATATACTACATCTGCAGCTTACCATGACATTCTGTTTATTAGTTATTTTCTAGTAATTTTGGAACGATGGAAGTTATGCTTGCAGGGGAAGAGACTCCCTATTCTCCGAGGTTTAGGACCTAGTTCACGTATAGCACCGATATGAGGCTGTCACCGCTTCTAAGTCGATTCTCCCCCCTTCCTATCATTCTCTCCACAAAACCTCTATTTTCCGAATATAATGGGCTCCACAGCGCAGACATGCCACTTTTTTCCGGTCGAGGAAAAATGTATACGACCACAACAGGAGAACAAAATGTACATCGAGTTAGGGAGTCGCGTGCTGGGCTCTAAATGATCGACGGGAACAGGAAAAATCCTAAGAATAATATCAGAGTTCCCTTCGTAGCGTTTTCTACTTACGATGATACTGTTTATTCATTTTCTTATATCAACTACTGGCTAACGGAAAGGAAAGTTGGACTTTCTATTGTGGTCTCTGAACATTAGCACGGTAATCAAACCGCGCACTAGCGGTTTGCTTATTTTGTTGTTTTCTATCTAATGATGGGCCCTCGGATGTAATTTTACCTGAACATGCCAATTTGCCCCGATGTCAAGCAGAGCCATTATGCCCTTCCACTCTCTCTAACAGAAGTAGTGAAAACTTCTAAAAAAGAAAGTTCATTCTCCAAAATAAGAATTTTCTCTCGTTCTTCCATTTTCAGAAGATGTTTTAGATCATGTTGATTACTCTTGCCTGTGGGGCAACGAGTTCAGTTACGTCGAAGGTCAATTCTTTGTGGAAAACTCCTAAACCGAGTCCAACATTATCAATCATCACAAAATAACAATACGGCTTTGGGTCACGGATGCGGTACGTAAATAAGAATACATCATAATAATGATGATTTATGATAATGAGTATCATAAATATTCACTACTATACATAATATTTCGACTGGACTGTTGGCAATCGAACAAGTGCATTGTATATTTATCTCGGGGCTATTTTGAGTTCGTGGATTCCTCCTGTATTGATTGTATCGTTGTAGGATTCCTCCGTTTAACGATTGGATCATGGTAGGCTTAACACGTTTAGGTTATAGGAATTATCGTATAGATAATACCTACCAAAATTGTAAAAATACCATTAAAATTTAAAATGGGCAATTAAAAACAAGTAGGTATTTTGTCGTACTTGTACAACTATACGTTTGTCGAATGTGAGATACTCTGGAAAAGGTGATGGGTACTCTGGAAAAAAGTACGTCTGACAACCATTCGAGGATATCATCAAGAGCGGATATCGATCATAATGATACCTGAACGTAAAGTTGGGTTCCCACAAACCCCTCTACGTATCCTTGACGATTATCCTTACAATAAAAGTGGGGAGCAAAATTGATGGAGATTTTGGATGGCCCAGAATAAGGACTTGTAATGGTTTAAACGTTATTAGTCGGGATTCAACCAATTAAGCGCCCCTTATCTAATATATAAAATTCTCGTGTCACAGTTTTCGTTGCCATACTCCTCCGAAACGGCTGGATTATGATGAAATTTTTTGTGCTTATCCGGTATCTATTAGAATCGGCCAACATCTCTTTTTCATCCCCCTAAATGTTAGGGGTAGTCCACCCCTAAATTTTTTTTTTTTTTATTTTTTAGACAAAATTTTAAATTTCTATTTTTTTATGATACAACATACAAAAATACATACAATCCTCAATTTTCACCCTTCTACAATCAACCCTTATTTTTTAATAGCCACTGTCACGCGAGCGAAGCGAGCGTTTGGGATCTGGACAACCAACCGTCTCGAAATCCGGCCGTCTAGAAGTGACCGGCTAGAGATCATTTATATATATGGCAAAACAACGTTTGCCGGGTCAGCTAGTGATTATACATAATTATATATAATTTTCATGATAAATTCAACCTTTCTGGGCTCCGATGAGGGCCATTTTCAAGATTGACCTATTAAGTGAAAATAACGCTATAAGGCTGTACACGTCAACCCTGAAGGTCGGCCTGGTAGGAGGCTAGGAAAAGTTGAATGCCAGGAGGGTTGAAGTTGCATGGGTAGGAATTTTTCATTTTGAACCTCAAAATCAGATTCAGCGCCCTTCAAAATCCCCTGGTGCCAATTTTCAGCTTGAAATTACGGCTGGAACCCAGAAAATGGGTTGAAAGGGAGCGCGTGACGTCATTTAGGTTCCTCACGAGGGGGGCCCTCCCAGGCAGCCAGGGGGTCGGTGAAGTCAGTTAGGTTCAAATTACAAGACCCAATTTCGGTAACTTTTATTCGTCGCATACCCCTCATGTAGCACCTTTTCGGAAAAGGAAAAAAAAATATAAAAATAAACATGCAAGTTCCCCATCGTGGAAATATAAATAGGTACCTATTAGGTAAAATCGTAATATGTCTGACGTATCCCCATGGGTCAGAAAAACGTAGACGTACTACTATAGTTATTTGTTGAACGGAAGTAGCTTCCATTATGAGAATTTAAACACCAACCGCAGTCTCCTACAATAAGTAGTTTCCCCGGCCAGGCGAGAGGGGTGCAATGACGTCACTGGGGATGCAAACTCTGATTAATCTTGGAAAGAAATCGTAGGCGAGTGAAGTTGGTGCTTGTAAGGATATTTTAATAAGAACTGTGAGCCCCACGTGCATCCTTCACGGGAAAGAGGATAGCTGGGAGTTTAATTAATTTGAATTATAACCTTTATTTCCCAAGAAATTCTTTGTATACATAATCGTTTGAGTCCACGCGCAATTGCGAGCTCAATGATATAAAATGAAATTTCCTTGAGAAAGCTGACACCATAGAAGTAGGAACGACCATAGAACCGTGGAGGTTGGAAGAAGAAATCTCTTATCTCATTCTAGTCCTACTTCCAAGGGAAAGGCCCCTTTGTGTTTAGAGAGATTCCATGATACCACGAGCACAGCATGCGAGCTCCGCTCCGGAACTGTGAAACAACAACGATGATTGGCTGATTGGAAAAGGACTCAACCATAGCAAAACCACATTTTATCTATTTCCTAATTGAATTGAATATTTATTGCTAGTTTCGGACCACCCCACTATTTGTGCACCAAGCACTAGTTGGTAACTGTTGAAGATTCATCTCTGCAATATATTTCCTCTTATCCTTTCCTCCTATGTCACCAATCTGATAGGATACCGGGATTTCGTTTCGTTTATTTTCATCTCCCTTACATTGCGTGAATATTCCTTTCTGAAACCCCTTTGACATGACAATAATACAGTCATTTTATTTAATACTTGAAAACTTCTCAGGGTTGAGATTCTGGTGTTCGGGACAACTTGAAGATCCACAATCGGGCGGATATCTAAACAACATTCTGTTCTTCTTGTTGCTTTCCTCATAAATGCTCCGATTGGCAGCATTGCCAATTTTGGTTCATTATTTTCAATAACGAACCTTTGGAATCGAGTACGAAAACAAATGTAACCCCCCTCGAAATTTGAGGTTTTACGTTTCAAGATAAGTAGAAGTGCCGTACGCGGCACTTTCCTTAGTTACCATGGACCAAAATTAATGAAATTTGGTATAGCGGCCCCATTCGGGGTCTAGTTGTGCCGCGAAGCTTGGCGTTACCGTCAGTCTTCTCTAAGGGTTATAAAATAGGGGATAAAATTTTCAGAACGCCCTAGCTCGAAAATTTCAAAAAGGAAGGTATATTTTTTCCATCGATTTAAAATAGAACACAATTTTTGGCGTCGAATGAGACCTTGCGGAGCGTTTTAAGACCAACCGTTCGCTCCCTGTAAGGACTTGAGGGTTGAACGAATAAAAGAGCAGAAGCACGAGTGTGAATCGCAATTCTTCCCGAGTAGGCAAAATCTCCGTTCAAATATCAGCTGTTCAAATGCAACTTTTTTCGATTCCACCGAACCAAGTTTGTTGTTTACTTTCAAAAGCTTATTTAGTTATACCTACTGAACTACATTAAGAATGAATGATACAACTCTCCGATAATAATAATTACAAAAAGGTAGGTACCTATTCATTCTCGCCAAGAGATGATTGTGAACCTCGCGATAGGTGGGTATTTTTGTGTCAATAGGATCTTTGTAGATGGGCGATCTATACAGAAAATAATAAACCGTTGAGTAATAATTTTCAGCGTTTTCGAATATATTCCAGACTGTTGTCACGGTCGATACCAGCTACTCCATCAAGTAACCCGGACTGGGGCTACTCTGCGATCTGGAAGTAGTTCACAGCTAATTCCGTAGATGGCGCAAGGTGTTCGATCGTGACATGGATCTCCCTTCCCTCCCCTTTATGGAGATAAGGTATCAATAAAAATAATATTTTTTTACCCTCGTGGGAGATCTTTTTATTGTTCGTGATGTGGCAATTCGTATATTGTATAAGTTTCTAACAAGCCTAATAAGTTCCCGAGTAAGCCGAGTTGATATTCCCGTGTACAATACTCGTGGTACTTAAACATTCATAATTTTACCTTAGTGTTTTGATCAGAAGAAAACAACCAAAGACCGCGAAAGTACAAATTACCATGATGATTTCACATAACCATTGGTACCTAACATTCGAATAATAAAATTTCGATCTTGAACACTAATTCAAATCAATGAGTTATTATTTACTTTCTACAGTCCCAGAATTGTAGGAATTTTATTGCCAGGATCTTGGTGCCAAATAAGATGCCTACCATACCTGTGTGTCGTATTTCTATAGGTATCTGAAGTCCCAACAGATGAGGAGCTCAGAAAGGTACGAAGGAATCTATTTGAGCTTCAAACAACCTGACACTGTTTATGATCGAAAGGTACCCAACGGGTATGATTCCGGAACTATTAGTCCGATTTTCACGGGGATTCGACGGTGCCCTCTGAATTTCATAGCCCACGGACCAATGACATCTTCTAGTTCCCACGCATCTCTAGATATTCCTACATTGGGTTCGTGAGTAGGTAATCATTCTTCCTTTGTTACCTCCTTTCCTTTCACTTTCTTTGTGTACCTCTTCATCTCTAGATATTCCTACATTGGGTTCGTAAGTTGGTAATCATTCTTCCTTTGTGTACCTCCTTTCTTGCACCACCAGCCTCTCCTGAGTTGATGTAAAATGCTTAGGATAGAATCTACTTTCATTTAAAAATATGAAATAAACATGTGTAGGAAACACAAACCCTCATTGGCTGAATCCTAACTGATAACGTCGAAACAATTTGATATGCAGCAGAACAATTCCACGAAAGAGTCTCGCAAAGGCATAAGAGACACACAGAGGTGAATTTTGACGGTTAAAACAAAATGAAGCCAATCCGAAATTACGGGGTGGGGCTTAACCCTTGAGTCGTATAAATGTTGCAAAAAAGAAGTAGAACCCTTGGAGTAACGTAAGAAAATGGGTTGGTAGGGGGTGTGGAGAATCGCGGAAGAGTAGAAATGAAGTGGCTGAGCAGATTAAACACGCACTTAGCAGATAAAAGAGGCGTGAAACAGCCGTAAAAAGGTCTCGTGAAGCCGTTAACAACAGGGGGATCTCACGCGAAAAGGGGGAAGTGCTAACTAGATTCCTAGTCTTCTCTAACGTCGGTGAGGGTGGCAGTAGCTTGTAGTAACTATAAGGGCGGGGGATGTAGTTACAGGGTGAGGGAATACGAGAGAGCCTGTCGGAATACAGAAGCCGGGTGTGTAAATCTCACACTCCTGCCCCACAGTCGAGGGAGGGTTTGTTTGGTCAGAGGGGAGGGGGAAAACGACTCAATCCGACCAATTTCACGTCCACTTCTCACGTAACGAGAGGAGAATTAAACGGGGGAAATATGCTTGGCCACTACGTCAGTCTACATTACAAAGGGGAATGGTGGGCTCCGTAATTCATGATGAATTTGAACAAACAAAAGAATGAATGTTTCATCACATTCAGTGCCAGCGGTTTCACCAAAATATAATATCGTAATGGAGCCAACATCCAATTTAATCAGAGTATTCTGGATCGAATCCCGAAGTTTTAAATTTCTTGTTTGTTATACTGATGAAGACACAACCATTGAAGTCGAATTCACTTTGTAACTCATTGTTTTCGTGGGAGTACACCACTTTTTCATCAACTCTGGTTTGTTTTTGATGGGTTTATCATTTGCTAATGACTAACTTCTGGCTTCATTTGGGAAACTTCGGAGTTTCTTCTATAGTACTTACGCTAAATATATTTCTCCGTGCAGTTATGTCTATTTATCCAGTTTTCACACTCTTTTCAATCAAAAAAGCCGAAATCAATGATATAAAGGCCTCATTGAGCTCGCGAATATGGTTTTGAAATATTGCAGGCCAGTTGACTCCCGTTAGCATCAATTTTCGCATTTGTCACCCACGACTCGGCTCTAGAAGTTGGCAGTCGAGGAACAGGTGCTCCAAAGTCTGTCATCACAGTGGAAGGCAGAAACGAAGGCCGAACTGATGAAGATAAGCCTCATTCTTCTTTACGATCTTGTACAATATCTGCAGCTCAATACCCAGACTGCTGTGGGATTGTAGTGAAGAAACGACAAGTGTGCGTTTCTTTTTCCCTCTCCTCCAGGCTCATCCTCCCACTGGGTTCTTCACATGAATGAGACAAGAGCAAAGAGGACAGCTGCGTCAAAATTCTCAGCAGCCTCCTTTGCCAGGTGATCAGCCTCTTCATTACCGATCATACACTGATGTGAATGGAGCCGTCTGGTTCCACCCTTGAACATGATAGTGAGCTGCCCGAGTACCACTAACGAAGCTTCACATTTTCACCATCAGGTATTAACATGTTCATGTTTTTCTGATCTAATGATATTGGACTGTCAATCCATGTAATAATCATCACCCGTTTACTTTAAAGTCAGACCATCCCGATGGTCAGAAGAAGGTCATCGTCTGGAGTGACCCATGAATACATAAATATACCCACGAATAACGCACCTAACATCGAGCACAGGGAAAGCATCGGAAAAGTGTTAAACTCCTGGAATTCATTTCAGCATAACATTATTATTTAGTTAATATTTTTATGAATATGTGAATGGATTCTTGTCTAAATTTGGTCTACAATGGATTTGTCTACATTTCGCACACCAGAACTTTTGGGGCCACTGCAATGGCTTTCTATTAATCTTCGGAAATTCCTTTGTGGACTTCTTCTCCATAATGATAAATTTTGTGGATTGGCTGGCAGCAGCTTCCCGTTTCCACGTTCATCGACTCTGTCCTGCACCGGTCTCTTCAATCGCGAGTAACTCTGACATTGGATGTGACACTCATAATTGGTAAATGTGCTCCGAACGTGGTCTTCCTCTTGCATTTCGCACCTCAAATACTATTCACTAAAAATTGTTTAAAATATCTACCAACCCAGAAAGGCTTAAAAGTGCTGGCTATGTACACAATGGGTAATTCCGGCTGTTCCATTTTATTCGTTAAACTGAATGATTTCAGTGAGAGCTTTCCAAAAAGGTGCTAAACGTAGGGTGTCCAATGATTGGATGTGAGCGAAAATGAGTGCCTTAAAATCGATAAAGGTGACGTCACCCACCCCGCGAACGCTCTGGGGGCACCCTCCGCTCTTCAGAACAGATGACGTCACGCTTGTTCTCACACGTTTCATAGCTAACCTAATGAACATTTTGAACTGAAAATTGGAAGTAAGGGGTTTTCAAGGTTGCTGAATTCGAATTTGAAGTCGGAGATGCAAAATTACGACACACCGGAATTCCCCATTACTGAAATTTGATATTTTTGGGAGGAAACTCAATTGGTTTTTCATTAAAACGAAACTGGGTGAACTCTCCAGTCTGTGAACGGTTAAGGAATTTACCC
>JAEMON010000002.1:37837479-37849494 GCA_030264115.1 Lygus lineolaris | reverse complement strand
CAGGGGGCTTGCCTCCTGGCGAGGCGCGGAGCGCCGAGTTTTTTATTTATTTATATATGTGTGTCACTCCAGATGATATCTGCCCGAGGGATCGAGTTAAAAAATCCAGAAAAAATTGAAAATGTCACTCATACCTACCAAAAGTAAGGATGAGTTCGTTGGCCAGAATTTTTGGAGTACTCCAAGGGTTCAAATTTTGAACATTTAGTTTCAGAAATCGCTTAAAAAACGTGTTTTTTGAGGTTTTTGGTGTGAAACACCATCCTAAACATAGAAACATATAATATATTAGGAATCAGCTTGAAATTTCCTATAAGAATCACCCACAAAATCGGTTAACATTATTCTTTGAAAATTCGCTCACCAACTCATGCTGCATGAATGGAACTTTTTTTCTATTTCCTTGAATCGAGTTTCTAGTCTACTACAATAAGCTTCCTCAGTACTGAGGAAAGTCCTCAATAAAGTCCTTTAATTAACTGAGTAATTCACTAACGTTACTGAATTACTCAGTTAATTAAAGGACTTACAACTTTCGGATGATAATAATAATAAAACCTAATATATTAGGGACTCCTATCCTTTCGGAGTTCTGCATGAGATTTTTTGACAGACCAACTCTGTGTAGGGAAGAAATGCTCCAGGCCCAATTAAACCATCATTGGAGATTACTGCTCAATTACTTGAATATATCGTTGAACAATCATAGCAGAGTTCAACTTTTGAGCTAAATCAAGAACTGCATCACAAGTAAAAGAAATAAATTTTCATCATGAGGACATGCAAGGAAATAACTGGTACCTTTCTACCTACGTATACCGACTGAGAGGAACTAAATTATGGTTGCTATTATTACTAGCTTGCAGTATATAGAAAGATCACCTACTAAACAAATAAAATTAAATAATACTTGAGTTTATAAATTGTAAATACAGTAAAACACAAACTGAAATCAGAGTACATTAATTTTATCAAAATTATAATATAGTGGATTAAAAATATGTTGTAAAATATGACTATGTATAATTATTGTCTTATAGACGAATAGTCTACCCCGAGAATGGACCGTGGCTAAGTTGAATTGGGGAATATAAATCATCATGAAGTACCTACAAATACTATTTTTGAATTAAAACCTGATTGATTGATTGACAGATTCGAACTCCATAAATAATGATTTCGACCCTCGTGATATAATTGAGGTAGGTACTTACCTACTACAAAATCATTGGTCGCAGTAAACAGAACGTGTATTGGGCTAATAGTGTATTATGAGGAATTAATCCTCCTTACAGATGGGTGATCTATACAGAAAATTATAAACCGTTCTGTAATAATTTGAAGCGATTTTACGTCAAAATACTGTATTTATTCTTAGGCCAAGTTGGAAATCATTCGTGCATCCAGGTTTCACCGTGCGTCATTGAAATTATTTTGGATCTCATTATAGATCACTTTCATTCGATTCGACGTTATTAGATTGAGAGGAATTCGTATCGATTTCCACATAAGCACTTCATCTCCCGTGAAATAGTAGGAGACAAACAGCTTGGAGAGCTCGTCCGTAAATCTCGCCTCATGTTTTTTCTCACCCTTGAGCCCCCGAGTGCGACCATTAGAGGGTGATCAAGCCTCAGTCATCAGTCAAGTAGGCCTCTTCTCAAAGCGCCCTGACATCTGGGGTTTTTCCTAGTTCTGTCTTCGCCCCCCTTGGGCCACTACTAAACACCGTTTAGTGGTAATGAACAGCAAAATGGAAATCTGTACTGTGACAGAATGAAAAATTACAAGGGTGTTTCCGTCTCTCCTTATAACGATTTGAAAGAGCTCTTGTTTTTAGGGTCGGCCTCAAATGCGGTCGTGTTCTCTTAAACATTAAGCCCATGAAAATTCCAAGAGCTTCCCAACGAGGGTTCCCTACTACAATTTAGGTAAGGGAAAGTCGTCGTGACGGGCTTATAATGCTCCAGAGTTTACTAAAATGTACAGGTTGCGAAAGCTTCGAGATCATTTTTGCGAAACGATGGATAACCATGGAGAAAATGTTCAAAAATGTTGGACCCTTTTAAACAGCTGAATTGTTTCGAAAATTGGCTAAAAATGCTGCATCCAAGTACTAGCCTGTCTTAATATCTTCTGTTTGTTGTTGATTCCTCTACAAATTCTCTGCTCACATTGTACTTACGAGACATGGGAATTCTCGTTGTCGTTTCGATACGCCTCAGGCTTACATTATACAATTGTTATTAAGGGCTTTGAACACGAACAATGAATTTGGAAGGGGTTACACGCTCAGCATCCCACTCTGTTTCACTCTTATAATGGTCTACTCATTCCGAAAGAAAAATGTTTTCTTCGGCGATCCTAAAGGTTTATTAATGGAAATAGGTAATATCACCCAAAATGTAGTTATAAATGTCAAAACTAAGTGGTAGGAATTTCTTCAAAATTTCCGTGAATTCAAATAGACCTGAAATTAAATTTTTTAATTCAAAAGCACGAACATGGAAAATAATGAGTTTTTAAGATTCTGTTGCACCAGTGCAACATTGCCAGGTTAGGATAGCTAGGTGTCTTGAGTATCTTACGGTGAAATCAATTCTCCTAGGAAAAATCAATACTTTTATTGAAAGATGAAGAAAATAAGCGAATAACAAAATATATTTATAAACATTTTTACATATATTTCAGAACCTTTACTTTACTAAAAATCAGACTACTCTATAAAATTATCACGAATTTCTTCGTCCTCATCTTCGCCATCGTGTAAGCTTATCATTTGGATCAATGATAGGACGTAACCCTGGAGGTGAACGGTACCCAATGCAAAAAAAAGATCAAAAATAGGTAGGTATAAGTTTGCATTGAAATAGAAGTTTGGATTGCCATCAATGTTGACCAACAAAAACCATGATGAAAACGCAAAGTCGCTCTTTTACTAAAACGTGGCGGTATTGCATATTTGCGTCGATCGGATTCATTATGATTATCAAGTAAAATTGAATACAAATACTTTTCCTCGTGTTTTCCAGTAATTATACGTACCTACTATTATCTTTGAAATACGAAAACCTAGATCGTCAGAATGTATAAATATTTAGTTATAATAAATATAGAATTTACCTTTCCAAATCGGCCGTCCATGTTGCCTCCAACTCGACACCAGACTCAATAAAGTTAGAGAAACCAAATCCGACGAAATTTATGTCGCCGACCTCTTCTCAGAATGTCTGTAGTAGACACGGAGGATCGTCCAAAAATCCGGCTAGACGTCAAGAAAAACCGCTGAAAGCTATGTTGCAAATATTATCATATGAAATTGCCAGGATAAGGGTTTCTAATAACATAATTTGTGTTGCTTCTAGTTCACTCTGGAGAGCCTAGCTGTGGGAAAAGTCCTATGATTGAACATGTCAACCTCTGATTATCAGGGTTTTTTTAACAAGTTTTTTTGGCATTACAATAGTATACAGCCATGAAATTATATTAATTCATTCATATTTTTATATTACAGTTATTTAAAAACTTTAGCAATTCCTTGTATATAAATATGTTTTTTGATGCTATTATATAATTATAGTTTAATAAGTCCATGATACTCGCATGTTACTCGCAGTTTATTGTGAACAAGTGCAACTGAGTTCGAGAAACTGACTTTCATACGACTATGAATAGGGAGGGTCAGGTATGGGCACCAACAGGTATGTCGATACGCAACGTTAACTACCAGGAGTCCCTCCATCAATGAATTATTCAACATTCCGGAAATCAATAACAACTAGAGGTAGGTATCGATCCATGCATTTTACAAAGGCCTATATGCAAGACTTCCGTCTCGTCATAACGGAGACAATTCCATTATTATTGAATGGACGGCGCCGGTTACGTGTTAGTCATCTCCTTTCCTGGACAACTAAGAAGTTGTTGTATCAAATTAGGACTAAGTAACTACTCTTGTCTGCTTCTTTCAAATATAGTCTCCTTCCATTTCCCTTCATTCATTTTCTCATGAATCCGTCAAAAAATTGGCGATCATGACTGGATTTGGATCGCTGTGCCATAACAATATTCTAGTACTTACCTTGGATTTGCATGTATCTGAGGGTAAAATTTTGAATACCAAATTGAACCTGAAATCTCATAAATTCATATCTGTCTCACTTCAAGGGTTTCAAAACGTATGATCCAAAATCGAAACGTGCCAAGTGCTTCAAAATTGTATTCTGATAAAAAAACTAAAATTCTAAAAAATTCGCCCATCCTTTGAACTCTGAATCATTTTGATCGATGATTGATCAAAATATTATTAATATCCATTGTGATCTAACCATTTGGACGAGTTCTAGTAGATAATGAAAATATCAAAGCCACATCAACATTGTTTCGAATTTTGAAAATTGAAAAACTTTAACCTACAGCATAACTCACTTTCTCATTGTCCGTGTTATGCAATGACCGTCCAACTCAATTGAAAGCCAATATTCCTCCTCAACTTCATCATAGGAGCTTATTGGAAAACACCAACTTGCTGAATGAGTCAGCCTTATTGACTTGGCACACTTCTTTGCAAAACGAGTTTTCAGTCACTAAATTATGCAACAATCGTTTTTTGACCATTTTATTGCCATAAGCTGTAAGTTTCGGGAAATATTCAATTTTAAGTTAAGAAGGAGCATCCCAAGATTCCGAATCACAATATAACTTAATTTGGCCAGCAGAACGCAGTAAGATTGGCCAGTTCATCGGGTCATGATCTTTAATGATACCTAGTATTATAGCTACTGAAAACTGTGAGAATGCAGGTGAAACCGAGGTGATTTTTTTTCGTAAAAGCTCCCTCAAAGAATCCTTATAAAATTGACAGGAATTGAATATTATTGTTTGTACGCATGGAGATGGAAACAGTAATTTAAAGACCCCTTTTCCACGGCATACCTACCGTTTGCCGTTAGAAAATTTGTGGTCTTGAGTTGAAGGGACGAATTCATCTCAAGAGCCGTTGGAGAGGAGGATAAATCTTTGACGATACAACATATAAATATTATCACGAGGTCTTCGATCTCCGCAAGAAGCCTTTCTGAAGGGTTTCGGTAAATACCTGAGAAAACTTTGATGGACGAGATAAGGAAACGTCGCTGTCCGCGATGAAAGGAGAGCGAGAAGAAAGAAGTTTGGGACGGTGGCGAAGGGTGGAAAACTTGGACAAGTGTAAATCTGTCAGACGTAGGGGAAAGGTCCTGCGGGGACCAAGCAATGCGGAAAAGGCTGAAGGGTCGACAACCTTCAGGTGACAACGTGAGCCACCCTCAAGGGGTTTGTCGAGGGAGGTTGACTCCTGAGGTGATGGAGACCCAAAATGTGATATATTGGCGAGGGGGGATTGACTTGTAGGGGGCGAATTTGATGATAAACCCATCGAAGGGAGGAAATACTTCTATAAAATTGAGGGTTGAGGAATTCCTATTGAGTGGGGGTTTTTGTTCGGTTAATTTTATTATTGCTGCTTAAGATTGCCTACAATAAGTGGGGTTTGGGCAACATGAATCCAAATTTATTACCAACAGTAATAGAAAGTACCAAAGAACTCCACGGGTGGCCTCCTATCTTAAATTTCAAAATGCCCATAATATTCCTTACATAACTCCTTCCTGATGCGACCAGATGAAATAATGTGTTTCCTTCCCGAAAACCACAAAAACTAAGATTTTTGAAAAGGTTTCTTTTTATAGTCATTGCGTCCTCATTCAGGTATTGCCGACCAGAAACTTCAAACGTCGATGATTAGCTCATTGCGAATATTGATGAGGGGCACATTGTTTATCTGGAAAGAGTAACGTATATGAATTTCACCTGAATCCCTCGAGCAATTTTTGGGAAAATCTATAGAAGAAGAAACCAAGATAAGTTCCAAAAGCAAAGTTCCACCTATTTTTCTGGGATTTCTAGTGAAAATTCATCTAAAAATCCACTAAACCATTAACTGGCTCAATTCCAGAATTTGTTTAGGTCGACTGCAATACTTTCCCTTTGGGTCAAATAGTAAGGATATTAATGATGGGTAAAAATGGCAATTTCTCACGCTCAGAGTATAGAGTATTATTGATGCGATGCAACGTTCCAAACCATAAACATATGAGGTGATACCTACTGATCCGCACACGAGGTAGAGCTGGTTGGCTGCATAGTGGTTCATAAATTAACATAGTCGGGATTCAGCCTATAAGTAGATGAATATTCACATAGATTCATTCAAACGACACTTTGGGTCTAACTATACCCATACTTAGGCAAATCTGTGAGTATGTGTAAGATGAAATGTAGTCACAGGCAAATTACAACCAAACCACCCAACTGCATTTCTTCTTAAACACACTTTTAGGTTTTTACCTGAGGATGGGTCTGGTTAGACCCGAAACGTCGTTTTAATAAATCTATGTGAATCTTTACCTACTCATTGGCTGAATCCCGACTATATTCAACATTGGACTGCTCCGCACACTCATCGTTTACGGGGCAACGTTCATATTTGTAATGTACTTGTAATAAATTATGTATGTTAAACTAGAAAAGAAACTGAAATCATAATGCTCAAGTCGAGTGAAAATCCTCCGTTGTTTCTCCCGATACATCGTTTCTATAGTAGGTAACTAATAAACAAAGTGATGAACGGTAGGATAAATTATACAACTAGAGGGTTATGATTCTTCACCCACAGAAAACTGATCGGGGAACTCAGCCTATAGGTTGTTCAACATCTTGCATACGAGTCTGCAAGCAAGCGAGACATTTTATGTCTCGTCTTACAAACAATAACCTGTGTGTAAACAATAAATTATTTAAACAATCACGCTCACCGCAGCTTGTCGGCCAAGCACTCCACAGCGGTTAACGTAATTATGGTTAGGTAAATCGAGAGCTATCCAACGAGTGGTGAACGATTTTTGTACGATGATAACTGGCGAAGTTAAAGTTCCGTAGCAACGAATCGGTTGTACGTGAAAATCATTTGAAATTTTTCATAACGCTTTCTTCGTCACACTTTTTGAGTTATGCCATAGTAAAGACATAAAATGTCAATAATAACTGTAGTCTGATTATTATGGTACATAACTCTCCAACGTAATGTACTTGTTAAGTTAAACTAGAAACTGAAGTAGTGAAATCATAACGCTCAAGTCGAGTGGAAATCCTCCGTTGTTTCTCCCGATTCATGGTTTCTATAGTAACTAATAAACAAAGTAATGAACGGTAGGATAATAATAACTGTAGTCTCATTTATGGTACAATATTCCACTGACTAAGGGACTAAGGACCCATGTAATTCAGTTTTTCCCATTTTTCTCAGCCAATTTTTGATCGGTTCTGATGCAGTTTGCTGCATTCTTTTTGTTCTTCGATTCTCCAGGGGGATTAGCCATGTATAGTTTCAATTTCTGAATTTTGAATTATTCAAATATAATCTTAAAAAAATTAATGAAATTGGCATAAAGGCACCTCATCCCCCTGGGGGATGATAAAATAGGGAGAATGCCGCCAACCGCATCAAAATCCGTTGAAAATTGGCTGAGAAAAATGAGAAAAACTGTGCATCGTTAAAATGGTTAGGGTTGGGGGTGGGGGAAGGTTATCCGTTTTCTAAACTTATTGCCCCTTGCCCCCTTAAGCCCTAATTACACTGAGTTTCTATTCCACCGTTCATGTGTGTATACAAATGCCATTCGTGGCTGTTCAGGAATATCATGGTTGGTGGCACATTTCACCGGTTATGATAGAGCGCGAATGTTACAATATTAGGAAAATTCTTGCAGGATCGGGATTCTTTCTTTTCGATTTAATGGTAACGTGGGCAAAAGTTCTTTCCTTGCAGTGTAAGTACATGTTACAAGAAGAACATCGGAGGGTGTCACAGTGGCACTATTGGGATCAACTTCAGCAGGGAAGAGCTTGCGACGTCTTTTTCTGGTAGGTATTGCCTTCTCGATCCCTCCTGCGGGAACCCCATGAGAGGGAGATACATATCAGATGAAGTCACACGTTTTCTTTCTAGCTTGTTCCTGGGAAACTACTTGAATTTAGGGGCTGCAAATTGGAATTTCTGGGGTTTTCAAGGGTGCTGAACCCGATCCTGAGGTCAAAAATAGCAAAGTCCAACCCATGTCCATTCCTCAATGGACCGGTGGAATATACACAAAAGTGTTCTCTACATCCAAGGAGCTACGTGTGGATCCTGAATACCTGATAACAAGCTTCTGCACTAATCCGGTGGATCAGACCGTTTGCGTACGGGAGCAATACGTTAGACACCCGGTGACGAAAAATAGTTACGTTAGACACCCAGGCGGAGAAGGCCTCTTGTTCGAGTTGTACGTTAGACACCCATACCGCAGGAGCATTACGTTGGACACCCAGAACAAACCCAAATCAAAATTCCCACATGCAGCAAATGAACCACGCATCTCCCTTCTCACTCACAGAGTTATAGTTCGAGGTTCATTCAACCGGAAACACGTAGTTTTGGAACATAAATATATCATGAATGTACACCACCCAGAGAGTTCGGAAAAGGGCGTCTGCCTGGCCGCCAGTCGTGGAATATCGTATTAAAATTAATCCAATTCTTGAAAATTGGGGTGTAATTTAACCGGAAGAACATAGTCGGTAGACTTAGGGCAGTAGGCCCTCTCGAAATACAACTGACGGGCTTCGTTCACGGAGTTACAATTCTTCAGTCCGTAGGTACATTTCGCAAACAAACCACTCGGTGACTTTAAGTGTTACCATAGCTCTAGTTTCGTGGAATGACGCAAAAAGATTTATACATTGTTTGTTGTTTTTCATTATACTGAAGGGCTTAATTGTTCCTTTTTGAAAAAGGAAGCCGTGAAATCGGAACCAGTAAATGCATTGAGAGCTGGAAGCTACTGGAATAAATAGTAAGTATCTTAATTTATTGTCTAGTCAATATAAATCAGTGCTCGGATTCAGTAGTAAACACGGCCTAAGTTCCCCGTGGGTTCTAACGCAACACGTCGTGTTGGGCTCTCGTTCACTCGCTCGCCAGGGGGATTGTACTTTCACTTTCACTGAACCGCTGGGTGTCTAACGTATTGCGCCCTTGCGTAGAGTACCGTTGAATCAACGGAAATGTGAAATTCCAGTCCTCACGATATTTTAACCGTTCAAACGGGGATCCCTATTAATCGGGTTCCGGAAAAGTGAGTACCACGGTAATACCGTACCTAAACTCTTCAGTAAAAACCCTTTGACCGAACGTTTCCTTCAATTTCCTATATAAAGGGAGTATATAATCTTGAAGTAGTATCTAACGTTCAGTTTTATTCTAATTATTCCTTCGAAGCACCATTCCATTTCATCTCTGTTATATCTGTAACTAAGTTAATATAAATTTATTAACAAAGGCCAAAGTGAAAATATAGGTAAATAAAATAGCTGGAGCTCTCAACGTACTATTCGCCACTTCGGCTCCGTTAAAATATAGTAAATAAAATTTCCTTCTCTCGAATATATTCTTCACAATTCTCTTTTTTTTCTTGTTTCCATTGAAGCACATTTTTTCAGAGCTTCGCTCTCAGAATGGCACTTTCACGGAAAGTCTCTTCTTCCGACTGTTTTCACATATTTATCATTTTTTCGCCTGCCAATGACTAAGAAAACGCTGTGCAGCGGGTTTTGTCTGCAAAAATGCTTTTATCGCGGAACTACTATTCCTTTTACCCTCCGTCGTATCTCTCCGTTCCTTCATTTCTTATTAATTATATTTGCGTATTCATGGACCGATGAAGAGATTTATGAAAATAAAATAGAATCAAACTCAGTGACAAGAATTCGAAGAAGAAACGATGGATATTTCAGAGCGAACCTCGGATTTTACATCATTATTAGTTACAAAACTATCGTAAGTGCGTAAGGTGTACCTATACCGATCGATTTACGGGGATAAACCATAGATGCTGAGTCAATATACTGCGATAACTGACGCTAGGATCGTTCTAAAAATTGTCTTTATCGGAACCACATTTTGGCTTTTTAGAGCACCACGCAAGGAGATATTCTTTGAGGGACAGATAGTCACAGCTATGATCACTTAAGTCTCGAGTGGATTTATGAACAGTATAATATTCCATGATGGATGACGAGCCAAATACTCCTTCAACATGAAGATTTTAAATAAAGTTTCCAAACGAAATATAAAGTAACCTAACTTAAAGAAAGAGAAAGAGTATCAACGCTCCACGCTGATACATAGTGACATGAATATGTCTTTTTGCACTGAGTAGGTGGTCCAAACGCCACGTCCATTTCACAATGTATACTCGCAAATTATAGACATTGCTTGTAAGAAGGGAAACACGGGGTTTATCCAAAGGAAAAATGAAGTGTTAATGGAAACAAAGAAACCATGTTCTGTAAGCCAAACAACTGTTGGTAACAACAGTTTAGTTCGTTACTTGGTGATAAACGCCGCCATGTTTTGCAAGTGAGGTGTTCTGTCGACAAAAGCTGTCCACTCTGGACAAGCTTGTGACTACTTCGGGAGGTGGTGAGAAGATTTGTCAAGATGAGATTAGGTGACTGAATCAAGTTATCTTGGATTTATCATCATTTACTGGCGATAATTTGAGCGTTCGTATTGACTTATTAGCGTGATACATCAATGTGGTAATGTTTAATGATTTGAACCATTAATTTTCATGTTTTCTTCCTTTCTCCTTGACATTAACTATCAATACATCGTTTCCAAACGACACATCGATTACCAACTCGATAATTTCTCACAACTCTTGTTAGAACAGTCGTTCTGCCGTTTTGACTTTCCAACAGTAGTTTTCAACAGTTCTGATAAATCGAACCCCCCCCCCCCCCCCCCCCCCCCCCCCCCCCCCCCACTGATTACCAAATTTTTGATACCAGTAAACAATATCTATAAAAATAATACAGACTGTTCCAAGGGAAATTCATGTCAAACCCTCGTAACTAGGGAAATTTAACTCATTCGGTTTTTCAACTACAAAAATCGTTATCCACCCGTTGGAAAGCTCTCAAGTTATACCGAGCTTTTATGCTGACTGCACGGGCATAAAAACAATGAAACCATCTCAAACATGGTAACGATTTTGGTGGGACAAAATTTTGGATTGACCCCAGCGATCGTGTTTATATTTTCCTAAACTTAAAAAGAACAACAAGATCAAGAATACCCTACATCAATACCTCTCAAAACTACTTTGATTATCGGTTGTTGGGTAAAGCTTTTGACGGGACAAAATGTTGGATTGACCCCAGCGAAAAGACATATTCATGTCAAAATTCGCTCATCAGCCCACGAAGCATGAATGGCATTTTTCATCATGTTCCTAACGCCAGATAACGTCTGGAATGACATCGTTTCGATGTGTTGATGCGGCTCATGTTAAAGGTGGTATAGGAACGGTGACTGCGATGGGTCGATACAGCGATAAGTTGATAGGTGCGATGAGTCAATTGCCACCCACTCTCATCTTTACAGGTAATGTGCCTGACCAAAATTAGAATGAAATTTGAAACACTCTTACAGCTGTAAGTCACCTTTGTAGTAGTAATAGTTATTTATACGTGAGTACTAGGTAGGTACGTATTTAGTTCATTATGTGTTTTATTTTGTAACTGATTAATTTATAGTTGAGTTCATAAATAATAATTTATTGGTTTGTTTTGGTACGAGATGGCCTCGTTCAAGGTGACAGATACAGGGAGGTTTGGTTTTAAGTGCTCTAATAAATAAGTTTTTATATTTTGAAAAAAAAAAAAATAGTACGTAAAGCTCTAAAGGCGTTCCATAAAAAAAGTCTCTTGAAGTGTCTTCAATTAGGAGATGAGATCAGGTAGAATCGCTCGTTTCGGATCGGGATTAACAAAGAGACCACAAGCAGAGGGGCGGTGGGTCCTTATCGCTACTTTGGGAACTGCCCCTACATCAAAAACTCTGCAAATTATTACACAACGGTTTATTATTTT
>JAEMON010000002.1:37811774-37823713 GCA_030264115.1 Lygus lineolaris | reverse complement strand
AGCATGGATGCGCTTCGATCAATCAGCGCGCTCCATTTCCGCTCGCATTTCTTCAAATTAATGTTCACATTTCTCTTCGTCGATAAAAAAATAGGGAGACCACATCATTATGAAATAACCCCACTTTGGCCATTTTGAATCGATTCCCTTTCAATATAAATTGTAAAAAAAAATCATGCGCAGACCCCATTGAGTGAATTAACTACACAACTTTTCTTATTAAACTGATCATAATGATCATATTATATTATGGAGTCTTCGTTTCCTCAACACGACATGATTGAGATCGCAATGTTTTCTCCCTGCACGTTTGACCGATGAAGGCTTTCAGCTTCCCCCTGTTTCATCTCTCTAACCTGCAGTATAGAAAGTATTACCTCCCTCGAACGCAAAACCCTAAATTCCTCCCCACACCCAGTCGAGCTACCGCGTTTCAAGCGATTTAGCCCAACAATTTCCCTGAATCGCCGGTAACAACTTCCCCGAAGCCTCGGTAATCGTCGAGACAGCCATTCACCACCAACATTCATGCATTCGTATTTTTTCTGCTGAACCTGTCAGTGAAAGTCGATCACAGTATTCTATTTTCAAACCACCACCGTCGCGTCGTATAAAACCCTAAAACACTCAATAACCCTTAAAACCCCAAGTTTTTTGCATTCAATTGCAATTTTATCTCTTAATCAGTGGACTAAAACACCTAACTACTACACCGTTAAAAGACTGAGATCCTGAGAAAGTTGTTCTAGTTAGATGCAGTAGTATCAGCAAAATAGTATCAGTTTTGAAGCGAACAGCAGCTTGAAAGAAATCTTCGAAATTTGAATTTTAGGCTGAGGTTTCAACTTTGAAAATTAATTGTTGGAGATAGATGCATTTTTTACAGAAACTTCAACGCTCCTCAATGGCATATTTATTTTTTTATTTTCCACCGAGTTACCTGGTTATTTATTTCCGGAGTTTCGGCTGTTTTAGTGATATAAGGTCGAAGGAAAAAACAAAACCTTAAAAATGAAAAAACTCAGGAAGACAAGTGGTTGGGAGAAAACTCTAAGAGGAACTTTTTGTTGGGAATTACCTGTAGGATCGCTTCCTGAAGTGACTCTAAACTTATCTTCCGACACCAGCATTTTGGCTTGGTGTCCAACGTAAATTAAATTTGGTATACTTAGACAGGTATACCCTTATACGCATCGAAGATTGGAATTACTCTTGTCATCTCTAAGGAGTGAAAAATAAGAGTTGAAATTTTCAAAATGTTCCAGTTAGTAAAGATTTGATTATGGGGTTTCTAACGTTTTTAAATTGATCGATGTTCAATGATTCAAGATGATTGACCTCAACAACCGGTTTGTTATATTCGTTTTATTCAGCGATATTTCGGTGCCATTGATGGTCACCCTCTTCAGGCATGGATACCACAGTAATGAATGTGTATTGCACCCACTGTGGGGCATCGGAGTAGAACTGCAGTGCTATCATCACCCAGGGGTATCCCTGACTGATGGATGCAACAGTTCCATTGGTAATGGTTCTCCAGATCTAGTTCAGACAATGGTCTGATTGATTGATTGGAAACGTAACAGTGCTGTTGAGATGTTTATATTTGTGAATTTGGTATTTTAAAAGGCGATAGATTGAAGGATTGAACAGTAGAGAGAAGGGAACTTCAGTTCCCTTAAGTTGTGATATCCATGCCTGAAGAGGGTGACCATCAATGGCACCGAAACATCGCTGAATAAAACAAATATAACAAACCGACTGTTGAGGTCAATCATCCTGAATCATTGATCACATTTTCTAAGATCGGACGAGACCACTCAGAGCTCTGTACGACCAACCGTTCATGGTGCATAGAGTGAATGTGATACAAAGTGACTTGACGTGAAGTCGAAACCAAAAATGACATTGAGAAATTTGATACCAGAGATAGATATAACATTAAGCAAAACTTCTCGAATGAAAGAAAAATTCATTCTGTCTAACCGAGATACCCAAACTTCTAACTCGTTCCCTCCAAGTTTGAAAATTTCAGGAACTGTTACGATCGCTGCTTGGAGAGGGGTGAAAAGGAAGCCAAATTATAGAGGTTCTTTCTCTCTTGGAAAGCGGCCTCCGAAGGCACAGCTAAGAAAAGGTTGGAAAAAAGGAGAAATAAACCAAATAAAACAAAAAAGAGGGTATCATAATAGGTGTTTGCAGGAAGAAATAAAACTTCTGACGGTTTAAAGGGAGAAAGAGAAAGTTTGAGATGCAAATACCCCGAGTCTCTCATCACTAAGCAATCCAGGTAAAGTTGAGGGGGAAAAGGGAACCGTTCCGAAAGTTTAATACAAAGCCTGTACAAAACCTTAACTCTTTGATACTTTAATGCTTACATATTATAACGGTTGTTTATGAATCTTAATTGTAGAGGAAGATGGGGCGAGTTTGTTATGGTAATGGCGGATCCATGACTAATCCTGGAGGGAGGGGCCGAAACTGTTTTGGAGTGAGGTCGGGATAAGTAGGGAGGCTTTCAAGGGGAGTAGTTGGGTAAAATTGCGTTGTTGGGACAGCGGAAGGAGGGGATTTCTCAGAGTTGGAGTGAGCTACGGAAAAGTTCGGAAGAAGCTTTATCTTGGAGGTTTTTCGGGCCGTAGGATAACTAGTTTTTCATCCTTACATCGTACAGTAACGAAGAAGTAAGAAGAGTTGTATAGTAGGTAGTAGGTACTGGTAGTTATTAACTCTTCGAACGAGAGGGCTTTTCAAGTTTTCATTTACTGCTACTTTCGATAAACGCGAACAGATAAAACCAAACCCCTAATTTTCGTCGTCAACATCCAAACACTCTTAAGGAGATTGGGTTCAGCTCTGAGAAGCACCACCTTCCACCTGCGTGGTTCCATGTTCTCATTCCGCAAATCCGGAGTAGTAACAAGTTCTCGAACTCCATTCTTATATTCTTCAGTTATCTTCATGAGCTGTAGAAAATGAATGATATTATGTAAGTGAACTCTTGAAATCCATGATAATCGGCTCATTCTGAAGAGCAAACTTGGATATCACAATGGAGCTGCAAAGTGATGTTTGAACGGCAATCTACCTGATTTCAACACAGGAAAAATCGATTTGCGATTCAAATTCGTGTTTATTGTGACTTTGAAATGTTAGGTCCTCTATTGAGCATTCAATTCTTTGTACGATTATAAGCAACCAACTCTTGATGTTTAAGCTATAAATGAAGCCATCAATCACATGCTGCTGATGGATTGAATTGCATAAGTGGCTGAACAATAATTTTTTGACGTACAGGTAGCCTACATTTTGTCATTAATGTCGTGTAGTGTGATAATATTGATAAAATCATTAGTCGGCACCAGTATGCTATTAGGTAGTTAGTTGGTAATTCTCATAAGTGTATTCTATAACGGAGGTTGTAAGGCAGATGATAAATCCTGTATGCTGACACATCCCTCATTAGAGAAAACATTTAGTGAAAAAATCAAATTTGGAACTTCGCAATCAAGTTTAGTAATGCACGTAGTAGCAATCGTACGAGCATATAAACAGCTTTGTTCTTGTACTTCTTTATTAAAACAATGAGTTTTTTCGGTTTTGACCCACTGTGCAGGTTCCGTGGTTCTATACGCTATTCACTAGTCACACTGGCCTTAAATGGAAGGGTCAGAGCATCAGCAGCTCCCTGGAAACAATTGCGAAGATATTTCTCGTAATTCTCAGGAACGAAACTGAGAACTAACTATTCTCTATGTGGTCAAGAATTTGAAGTAGGAGAGCTGATACTGGGTGTTTTAGGGTTCTGGAAAATTGCATAGAAGATAGAATATGAATGCTTGAAGCAACAGTTTGTGTTTCAGCAGGATGCATTCATGCCCGCTGCATCGCCGGAAACCACGGCCATTAGTTCGACTAATTACCACTCCACTCTCGAAACCTACTAGGTACGAGAGGTTTTCCCATCATATCAGAGCTGAGCTGAAGAGCTGAGAGGGGATCCCATCTGCTATTAACAGCCAACCTCCTGCGTTTAAACGGTTTTGCATTTATAGTTTGAATGAGCTCATACTGTTCTAAGCCATCCATCAACATTGAGATTATGACAAACATGATGAGTGTAGAACATTCTGGCTGGGATTTTTTTCCAGGGTGAAAATATTGAATGAATTGTTCACGAAATGTTACACGAAGTTATGGCGGCTTATCAATGCAATGCAATCAAAATATACTGTCCCAGCCCAAAGGAAAGCAGGGGAGGCAATCATGGTTGCGAAAGCCGGTAAGCCATTCAGGGTAGAAAAGTCATACTGTCCAATGTCATCTTCTCCCAAGAGTATCCGAACTATTTGAATAACATCGCTTGAAGAGAGAATCGGCTCTGTGCATGATTATTATCTACGTTTCCCGTTGAATGGTCTCACATTCGAGATTCGCAAAAAGGTACAACATGAGGGGGTATCTAATGAGCGAAAACGAGTCTAAGTGGAACTTGCTACGTCATCTCACCCCACGCTCTACTCTGCCATTGGCAGAACCCATTGAAGCTTATTGAAAGAAAGAATGTGATTCCCGTAATTATTAATACTGGTTCAGGGAACAGTAGTAAACTATTTTTCAGTTAGGTAAATGTATATCGTTAGCCTGTTCGAGAACACATTGGGACGTTTAATCTCTATCCCTGGTTCCAATGGAAGTCGGTTTGGGGAATCCTGAGCAGCTCAGTGACAGTCTTTCTTTATGTGTCTCGCAAGCTTACGACAAAGTATGGCACAAGAGGCTTCCAGCCATACCTACTACAAAGGGACCTTCCAGCCGAGTTTCAACTAATATTGATTCATTGTGGGATTGTCGACTAATATTGTTTGGTAATAAATACTTCAGAGTGAAATTAGAAGAAGGACACTTTTAGTAGGAAAATATTAGAACAGCTATACCAAATGAAAGTCAGTGACCTTGGCCCAGTATTTCAAATAATTTACTCTTCATGAAGGACATCCCATAATCACTAGGGTCTACTGTTGCAAAATGGCTGCCGACGACACAGCGATTTTACCTGTTGGCAGATCTGTCGAGGTAGTCAAAACCTCACAGAACTTTGTAGATAGTATACTATTATCTGAATATTAACAAACGAATGAAAATAAATGGATATTAATTTGAAAGAGTCTCAATCGATCAATGCAAATGTAGGTATACAATTCACAAACCAAAACGTCAACCCTATACCTGTTCAGATGGACTAAGTAACAATGAATTACTAGCAGGGCAAACCTAAGAAGTTACCTATGAAAAATTGTATTGGTTACAACAAAGCAAGGCAATCACAACATCCAATCCACCATGAAGTGCTGCTAAATTATGACAGCTAACTCTGAGTATGCGCTGACAGTACATATTAAGTAATATGAAACTCATCCAAACGCTTGACGACAAAATCCTCAGGAGCTCCTTCGATGCCGTGTGGTAAGTAGTCCGAATATGGATGATTTTCATTGTAATCTGAAAATGATGACCCCTGCTGAATCTATGAGGAAACAACGAAACTTTGAATGAAACAAAGACCACAGGACAAGAAAGCATCAAAACCAGCTGATAGTGCAATGAGCGGAGATTTGAAGAAGGAACGAACCAATTTGATGTGATGCATGGTAGCATATAAAGCACAATAACGCTTTGAAGTAAGTACGGAAATTGGTCATATTATGTTGTAGTAAAAATAGTGTGGGATAGGCTCCATGTTTTGGGGAATGGAAGACCTATATATTCATGGTTTGGGCCAAATGGTTGTTCCTATTTTCCCTCCAATTCAGGAGAATCAATTGCTCCACAATATTGAACTAACTTGCTTTATATACCGATTTAGTGAAGGTAGTTTGTTCAATAGAGTGTTGTTACATTAAACAATTGAACAGTAAACAATACCAACAAACTAGAATGATAAAGCTGATGGCGTTGTGCAAACATAGTCAAAATGCCAATACCGATCCAGGACACTGTCTTCAACAGATGGGGTACGTCGTGGGGGATTTACAGGGTTATAAAATAATGTTTTTAACGTTATCAATTCCATGAATGGAATCAATTCTTTCGAAATTATGAGTCCAATTATTGAACCCTCAAAAGGGTCTTTGGTGGTCATTCCATAGTGAAGCTGCAAGTTCAAGGAGAGAGGGGTTCTGGTGGACTTCACCGGAAGGCAGAAATAAATTACGTTTCATAATAATTAAGCACACTTTGTCTCCTGCTCATTCCGGCAGCTTAATCAACTTCATTGGGGAGAATTTTTAGGTACCTCTTATTCCCCGGATTGTAATTACTATTTCCTTCTTTGGCAGACCATTAAAGGCGAAGGAAGTTCGTTCATTAGAAAATCGGTGAGGCGAGGGGTGGGTTGTTGAAGGAACGGGAAATCACGGAGGTGGGGGGAAATGCTGCAGGCATGGAGGGGGTAATGGGTCGAGGGGAAAAGGTGGGGGTGATGGGTTGGGTAGGGCAAAGGCGTTCGTTCAAGAGAAATGAGGAACAGAGCCTTAAAAGGAGCGGTTTGTATTCTTGTCACAAGGAGTCTTCGGTGCATTTGCGAGGCTTCATGACCCACCGACCCGGCCTATGGCCTCCTCATCCCCTTGAAGCCCTTGCTCCCCCGAACAGTCTATTTTCTTGCTCTTCTCCTACTTTAATTACGGTCATTTTCATTCTTTATTGCTACGGCCAGAGCGGCAGAAAACGGCTCCTTGGATCCTAACTGCTGATTGGTCCGATTCTTAACTGACTGACTACCTAGTTTGTTCTCAACTCTACTACAGTTGTTACAATCAGCGTTTCCAGATTTTGATGAAAAAGAAAAAAGTACGACCCCTTCCCAATCTTTAATTAACAAAACAACTTGATATGCCCGTTATAATACATACCTCTGTCAAGTTCCACTTCATTACTACGGCAGTAAAACAACATATGTATCGGATTTCGGTCTAGCATAATATTTTATGTACTACCGTCGTCCCATCGAGAGTCACAGTATGTCAAACGTCACCTCAGGCAAAATGAGTCACAGTAGGTGGCATGGTCATATTATTTACATAGTGCAACACCAACTAAAGATACTTATACTTTGCGGATTTGAAAAATACATGAACCTGTAAATGGTTTAGTGAGTTATTGTACCTCCCGAGGTAGCAACAAAATTGTGATCACTTTTAGATTGAGGAATATGTTTTCCTAACAAATGGTCATTTCCACTGGCATTTCCAGTTTGAAGACTTCGCGAACTAAATTACTTCTGTCTGTCTCTATGTCTGTCGGTATATGTGTCCGTGAGTCTTTGGAGCAAGCATAACTACCCAAAATACTTTTTATAACTGATTTTAAGGACATTTTTAGAGGTTGCATTATAGGTTAGAATCTCGAGGGTCCCTATTAAGAATTGCATCGCAGTCGTATCAATAGCAGCCTCTGAGCATGCGCAGACTTATGTAGAATCTTCTAAAACTCAATCGGACTTCTGAATCAAACTTGTAAGGTGCCTAGAGGTGTCGTGTCGTGTGGATCGAATTGGACCTCCCACATTTCCGAAGAACCCAAGACAGGTTTTCATGGCAATCGGATCAGTGCTTCTCTCCTTCTACGCATCCTTAAACGTAAGACCTTATTGCAACAGAGCACTCCTGTTATAATTTTGCGAAATACCCCTAAGATTGTTTGACACAAAAGTCGCCCCGTCTCACAGTGGCTCAAAATAGTTTTATATTCGGACAGAAATATCGTCTCCTCCAGTCTTATAGGAAATTTCGAGCTGATTCCGAATAAACCATAAAGCTCCTTAGCTAGAATAGCTAATTCGTCGCGATAATCTTTAGGAGAAAAACCTCGGAAATCCACGTTTTTGACCATTGGAATCGCCCTATTTTTTTTTTTTTTTTTTTTTTTAAGAAAAAAAGTTGAAGACCTGATATTCTGTGTCATCAACAAAATTCAATTTTGCTAGAATTGGACGGTAGTAGACGAGTAAAGCCTCTCACGTATGTACTGGAAATTCAGAGAGACGGAAAATACTAGTATTAATCGTTACAAAATTCAACACATCAATAACGTTTATTGAAAATGAAGAAACTATTACCCTATCTGCCGAATAGTATGTGGATATAATTGAAAATACATAAAAATTTGAACCATAATACCTCGCCCACATAGTTTGAATACTCAATAAACTGCCCGAATACTGGTTTATTCTCAATAACTTTCGCTCAGAATTAAATCGTTCCTTTTCAGCAAACCTTACCAACCCCTATCCATTGGTACCAAATTCAATTCCGAGTTTCACGAATCGCGAATCCAATCCAAGTAGATACGAATATCACAGGGTTTGGCAGTTGGAATCTACTCGATCAACGGGGCATCACCGCATGGGAGATAAAACCAGTTACCTATATGAAATGGATTTAAACTCGTAAGTAGAGTGAGCTACAAGTGGATAATATAATTTCCAAAACCCAGACATATGTGGAACAGCTACCCGTATATCGCATCTCCATTATTTCCATAACAGGGTACTCTTGTCTCAACACCTACTCACCGTGTTCTCCAATAATGCACCTCTTAATGGGGTTGTTTGATTCCATAGAAGTATCATAGTTCCAGCAGAAACAATAATCCACCACTCAGCGGAACACTGTACCATAAGTATCTATTGATGTTATCGAAGCAAATATACCGGATGAGATGGCTCGAATGACGTTTATTTCGTAACGAATTACAAAGGTTTTACTAATATCGAGCATGGGATACCTCGGGCTGCATAGATTTCTGTAATGGTGTTGTAGATCGGTGAGCCTCCATGGAGTTCGTTGTTACGTAGAGCGACTAGGTGTTTTTGTTCTCAAATGGTAGCATCCTCCCATACAAAACTGGCGTACCTACCAGCGTTGCTCGGTATAACCTGGGTTTAAAGCATGCCTTTATACCAACCTAGTAGGTTGGTTTTGTGTTTCAAAATCCTTGGAATCAAATTGAATCAGCTTTGAGAACCTGATGGTTGTATCTCACGTACGATTGTTCGAATAGCCTAAACGTTTTGGACGATTCATTCAAGAAGATGTGGTCATAAACCCACATAAATAATTCGTATATTATTGAAAGACCAATAATTAGTTATATGATTGACGGGGTCGTGCAATTATTTTCCATGGTAATTTATGTCTAGTGGAATACAACTCGACCGCAGTGCTCATGAAAAGCTGTTGCACTCATCTGGATGAGAGGACTAATGTTCCCTTTCTCCTGTGACTATATAAGCTGTGCTCTTGCTGATGTACCTTCAGTTCTTGTTCGTTACTGATGGTTGCCTAAACGTCAACATGGATTCAACTTTAAATATTATCATTCGAAAACTAAATTATTGAACTAACTAACGACAGATTTTCCCGCTGAACACTATTTATCAAATCCTGAATAAGAGCCTCAATACGACGAAAATAATTGAAGTTTGATCGTGAACATTGAATTCTTTACTCCTTCCAGTGGTACTGTTATTCGGATGATGTTTTCATGAAGAAAATCTGGAAAGTAGAAAAACCTTATTTATCACACATTAGGTAGGGCCAGTTTCACCAAAGTTCTTAATGAACGTTTAGTTATTAAACCAATGATATCAGATGTCAACGATGTCGGGTTTCACCGACGTCGTTTTAAATAAATCAACGATCAAAAGCGATGAACCAACGATTTAAATTAACCAGCCGATTTTTGGCTGGTTAGAGCCCTAATCAACGATTTACCACTCCACCATCTTGCCAGTTCTTCAGTTTTCATGAGAACAATGTATTATTTTTCTTGTTAAGTACCTATTATTCTAGATATTATTCTTGTACGTCCACAAAAATGAGATTACCTAGGGGAATTATTCGGTTGGTTTTCAAGGACAAAGTTGACAAATATGAAGACAGAGATGAGAGATTCTATTTATAAGAGAGAGGACACAAATTCATTTGGAGCTCGATGAAATAGATTTTGTGACGAGGTAGGTAGGTACCGGTACTTACCGCCTTTCAAAATCTACAGTTTTGTCAGCCCTCAAACAAATGGGACATAGGATTGAGTCTAGATTGAGTAAGTAGATACACAAGTGACAGACAAGTTTATTTGTATTATAATGTTTAATTATTATCAAGAGAAAAGGCATAATAATATAATATTTATAGCTTTATCGTTTCTTGGAACTGAAGGAAGGGAGAAACTGTTTTACCTATCAACGAAAAAGTTCTAGTCGTTCATGGAGCTTGACTATAATGTTGTATTACTTGAAGCAATGTCAACCGAAATTCGAAACTCGCGTCAAACTTTGGTTTGCGTTTAATTGATACCGGGTCTGTTCTAGTTTTCGGGATTTCAACAGCAAACGCAAAAACACAAAAAATAATGGACAGAGGATAAACACCCTTTCGTCAGCAACTACTGAGTACTGAACCTAAAAACTACGTTATCAGTCGTTGTAATCTCGCCCGAAGCCTCTATTTCGGCGGGAAATGCCTCCAAGATACCGTGAAATCAACGTTTAAAAGTGGAATCGACGACTGATTGAAACAACGTTTTATGGAATCTTTTTAATCGTTGATTACACTCGTGAAACCCATTCTCCTAAATCAACGTCTCAAATCTCTGATTCGGTAAATCAATGATTAATTTTAACCATGGTTAAGGTTTTTGGGTGAAACTGGCCCTTAGTTGTTGATATCGATCTCTGAAGGTACCAACTCCACTAAGAGTTAGGATGGTATAGTATGAGATAGATATGTATAGGATTCGGTTCTCCTAATCAGGAATATGTGCCGTACATAACCATGTTTCATAGGTTCTCTCGAACGTCCCTGTTCCTGGTTGATATTGCAATGAGAATATTAGGAAGGTATATAAAAGTGCCCAAAATGAAAACCTGAGAAGGCAGTTGAAACAGCGACTATTCAACTTGGTACATTACCTTAAGGAGGAGTTAGTTTAGCGTATAATGGGATGAGCGGGGATGACGATGTGGGGCGGGGAGGGTTTTGAAAAAGGGAAGAAAAGCGAGCCTTCTAAAGGGGGTGGTAAATTGAGGGAGGTGAGCTCGTTCTCCCGTAACGACTTTTGTAAAGGCCAATCTCGAGAAGCTTAAACTGAAGGCTGAAAACTAGGCTGCACGGGAGGAGGTTTGAATGGCAAGCAAGTCTATAGACGATGCCATTCGTCAGCGCTGTCTCGGGTGAATCCGGTTGTACCGAAGTGTGATCCACCTTAAGAAGATGTTATCTAACGAGGTACCCAACTCAACAGCATCTTGTCGAGTGGGTAAGAACCACGGATGCCAGTAGAAAGCTAGGTAGAGGTTAAACACGTTGAAGAGGGGTGAATCTTCCACAAGTTCGCGCAGGTAGGCGGGGAAACCAATCCTTTTCCTGCGTGTTCTGCCGAATTACGGAACACCTGGGACCGTAGACCGTCAGCGAATGAACCATCAGCAGGTACGGCAGAGCTGATATTTGAGCCTCTTTAACGTGTTTCACCTCTACCTATGTATTCGTCCAAAATTTAAAGAAAACAATTCTCCAGAATCAAAAATTCTACGTTTTTTTGCGTTTTTAACCTTTTTGAACAATCCTGTTTCTTTGTATGTCCGTCTATATGTGGTGAATACCTTGATTTTATGGGATTGTGCGACCCCCTAGACCGCCCCCTACTAATTTCATCGCCGTCGGATCACTAGTAGCCTGTGCTCATGCGCAAACGTGAATGGACCGATATTGCTGAAAGCCGGGGGCTCTCTTAGGCGATTTCGCACCTATTCAATTGATCAGACTTAATGAATCGTTATACGTACCTATGGGTGAACATCGCTATGCCACTAATAATCCGATAATATCCTTTTTCGGAATACTACGTTATGAGGATCAAACATATATTTATTA
>JAEMON010000002.1:37761556-37798839 GCA_030264115.1 Lygus lineolaris | reverse complement strand
AGTTCGAGTTCGAGTTCGTGGGTTCGAATGCACCCCTACGCTTTGCTGACGTAAGAGCCCTCTTTGTCTCACCCAACAGTCACTAGCATGACCACGTTACCAACTAGATACGTTTTGTGAACCCAACCTTACTCCCCCGACAAAGGACCTATTCAAGGCCTACTCATTGTTACCACCTACCATCGATGTAGTGAACAAACTGAGTGTTTACTACATCGATGCCACCTACTGAATAGAGAGAACCGCCTGAGAATAATATTTCACTAGTTCTATCGTAGCTTCTAGTGTAGCTTATTGCTTCCGAGCCTACCAAAGGTGACGGAAGCTTTTTTTCACCTTCGGAATCGGAAAAGTTTGTGTCCTCCAAAATTGAATTCGTCTCAGAACTTCCTGAACAGATTTGGTTCCGTGTCTGTCTGTCCGCATTTCCCGATTACAGCCATAACTCCCAGAGTTTCATTCCGTTTTGTTCAATTTTTCATGGATTTAGCGGGTAGGGCCCCTCGAGGTTCCATACGAGGTGCATCATATGATGCTAACGATAAATTCGTCAAACATTCATCACTTACAAAGTTTTGAATCAGTTTCAATCAAATTTGCAGGGAATATTCGGGGAAGGCTCCTTGAGGTCCCATATGAATTTCATCAAGACTAAATCAGTGGCAAACTCTGCGTATGCTCTAACGTGGAATTCACTGAATTTCGTTGTGCCTTAATGACCACAGTTTCCATCCGATTTCCTTAAAATTTTCATGGCCATTTCTACTTGGCAGAGTATTTTTTGTCTTAGTTGCCTACTTTTTTCAGCCAGTATTTATATATATTTCTGCCCTGTCCAAATAACTATCCAAATTTGAAATTCGGACTTTGAAATGTCAATAGTTCACGGCACTTCAAAATCGAACCCATCGGGAATGGATCGATTATTAACAATGAAATGTATGAAATAAATAATAATACATACTGAACAATGATAAAACGGTTGGTGTGGAGGTTAGCCCTTTTTGTCAACTTATCAGTCCCTAGTGGTAAGAAGGTTTAATAGTAAAAGTTTCTATAAACTCTTAGATAGCCATGATTCAGGTATTTTTGAGGACATTTTTCGTAGCTTCCGGTCCCCCATTAATCTTCTGGAACTGGTCATAGGTTTATTGAAATACATTTTTTCCCTTTAGTTGGTTGATTAGTTCTCTCGATTGAAAATATGTAACATGTACCTGAAGGACTAGGTTATGGGTTCAGATGACTGATTGGTTCATGAAGAAAATTTTGGTGTTGTAGAGCACATTCTTATAATTATTGATAATGTTGTAGAATCCTGGCATATTATCACACTTCCGGCATAACAGTACGTATTTCGCAATGAACGCATCAAAGAAAGATAATTTGTCACGCTTTGCCTACGGGAGCAAAGAAATTGGAGCTTATCTCTTAATCAATATTGGAGAAATGAGAGAGAAAATCTATTCACTTTCAGCCAGTACATTCCAAAATCCGAATCGAACAACCCTGCTGGATCGCACGAAAAAAGCTCAAAAAAAAATTATTTCACAACAGATTTGTCTACTGATTGACTGACTCAACCAGTGTTGCCGTGTGGAAATCGTGAGCATTCCTACATAGCACGGAAATTTGCCTACATTCTCACATGCTGGAGTAAAATTCCCACACACACATGACAGATTGCGAAAATCCCTACTGCAGGGATTGATCCCTGAGTTCGGTTCACCCAGTTATCAAGTAGGTAATATTGTATCCGTAAATTGTGAAATGATCAGCTAGCTGATGTTTGAACAGTGATTCTACCGTGGAAGTAGGACGACCTCCGCATGGAAACCCCGATTTGCTGTTCGCTTCAAGCGTGTTGACGTTCTGTAACGTTTATTATGTCAAACGTCGAGCCTGAGGAAGAACACCACCATGCGTATTGGGAGAGAGAGAGAGAGTTATTCGCACAGCGGTCTGATAAGTTCGACAATTAAATTTGTACGGTCCATTAATAGTTTTCAACCCATCCACTCATTTTGATGCGACTGACAGTAGAGCCCTTCACCAACTTGACCTGGAATCAATCCCGAACCAAATTTCATCAAAATAATGTGGTTCATGGTAACTAAGCATGCCTACTGGATGGATGCATTATTTCAATATCGTAATTTTCGGATTCCAAGTGCACAGTATGAACTTATCTTGAAACGTAAAACATTATACTTTGAATGGAGTTGCAAAAAGGGTTTTTGTAGGTTTCAAAGGTTTATTATAGAAAATTATAGACCAATAGTGGTTGGAATAAAAGACGGCAAGGAGAGTGAAAACTAGTAGAGGTATTACGCCTTTAAAGGATGCAAAATGCATGGTAGAAGCAAAGCAATAAGAATTCAGTGTTTTCATGGAGCCAAGTCATAAATAACTAGCTCGAATAAAAAAAGGAAGTCGTAAAACGATAAATTCATTTTGAGAAGAGCCATCCAAAAGAAGGAAGAAGGCATTTGAGGGAAAGAGGCGAATGTATACAGTGAGCATAGCGCAGTGACGGAAGAAATAGGCGATTTATTCAATTCCTTTCAGCGAAAAAGAGGTGAAAAGATCTCGAGTTGTCGTTGTTTTATTCATGCGGCAACCCCCACCACGCGCCTGTATAAACAATAGGTCATAAGGCAAAAGAAGACGTAAGAGCGGGAGTAGGAGTGGGGGTAAAAGTAAAGTTTTTTTATTCTTGAAGGAGTTCACATACACCCACTCAATTACTGTTCCCTTGGGGGTATTCATGGAGTGGATGGGGGGTTCAAGGGGTTGAGGGGTTAAGGGAGCATTTTATTATGCAGTTTCCCTTAAACCCGGGCACAGTAAGATCCCTCATCCCATCGCGAACGTGCCTGTTCCAGCTCTCTCGATTTTAGCTCTCAGTAATCGTCTCAAAACAGCCCTCTGACTGCAGTTAGTTCAGTTTTATTTGGAGTCAGAGCGGTTTTATGGTGTCGCTGACGTCAATCCGTGTTATTATTCATTTATTAATCATTTTATTTTTTCTTCATGACGCGATGTCTGTTGAAGATGGTCTAAAAATGAATTATTTTATTCATGATTGGGCGGGGAAGATGAGTAAGGAGTGAACGACAGATACCCCAATCACATGCTGATACCTAATCGTCCCCATTCGTCCCAAATCGGGATGAATATAATAGCCAATCACGCGCTGCGTAAATCACAGTTGACTTTATACTTGAATTTCTTTCATGACGATGATAATGATTCGTCATGATGATGATAAATGATGGGCGAATGTATTTTGTATAGTCTATATTTTAATTGGAACTTTATATTTCTGGCAGGAGTGCCCAACAGCCCGCCTTGAGACCATTTCCGCGATTCTGGGGCCAACATGGGTGTAGAGGTCATGACCTACATATATAATATGAATATTTGGAAGTTTACCTACGTTATTGTCAATTGAACTCGGACTATAATATTTCGGTCATCAAATTAGCATGGGTTGACAACCTGTCACTTCGAAAGTTTTCTTGGCTCTAAAAATTGGTTTTCCACATCAAGTGCATTATTTTTTTTTTTTTTTTTTTTACATTAAATACCTACATCACTTTTCTGTTCAACACTGCGGCGGAGTACTGCTTTAACTGAATATGTGGGTAGGTATGTCCAGGAGTTCTATCTATATGGCAAACTGAGGAATCGACCGAGAAATCAAACCGGTGTTGTAGTGTATCACCTTGAACGAGGCTTCAGCGTCTCAAACGTCATTGGAGACAGCAGGGGAATAGTCTCGACCTTTAGCAAATATTCAAAGGTTAAAGCAGGGAAATTATCATATCATAGTCTTCACTTATTGATCCCCCATGAGTACGTCAGTTATTTCTAGACATGTTATGACAGCGATGTTATGCAGGAAATTCTGTGCTGATTTATATTTTAACATGGATAATGTTTTAGCGAATTTTCGAAGAGAATAAAGCTATTGCAATGGCTTCAAAATTTAAATAATAGGATTTTGGACCAAATCTGTTTTGGACCACCAACTAGCTTTGTCCAACTGCGTGGTACGATACCCAGTGGAGCTGTTCAGAATTCTTGGAAGTCCACTCGTGACAATGTCACATGTTTTAGTTTCTGTGGACGCTACCAAGAAACATTCCCAATTTAATTTACTTACTTCTTAAACAACGGTTTATTATTTTCTGTATAGATTGCCCATCTACAAAGATCCTATTGACATAAAATACCCACCTACCGCGACGTTCATAATCATCTCTTGGCGACAATGAGTAGGTATACCTTCTTGTAATTATTATTATCGGAGAGTTGTATCATTCATTCTTGATGAAATTCAGTAACTAAGGAAGCTTCTGAAAGTAAACAACAAACTTGGTTTGTTGGAATCGAAAGAAAGTTGCACTTGAACAGCTGATATTTGAACGGAGATTTTGCCTACTCGGGAAGAATTGCGATTCACACTCACGTTTCTGCTCTTTTTTTCGTTCAACCTTCACGTCCTTACAGGGAGCGAACGGTTGGTCCTAAAACGCTCCGCAAGGTCTCATTCGACGCTAAAAATTGTGTTTTATTTTAAATCGATGGAAAAAATATACCTTCCTATTTGAAATTCTCGAGATAGGGCGTTTTGAAAATTTCATCCCCTATTTTCTAACCCTTAGAGAAGACTGACGGTAACGCCAAGCTTCGACCCATAACTAGACCCCGAATGGGGGCGGTATACCAAATTTCATTAATTTTGGATCATGGTAACTAAGGAAAGTGCCACGTACGGCGGACGGCGTGCGGCGTGCGGCGGTCGGACGGATTTTTTTTAATTCGATTTTTGGATTCTACCTATCTTGAAACGTAAAACCTCAAATTTTGAGGGGGGGTTAAACATTTTTTTTTTCATGCTCGATTCCAAAGGTTCATTATTGAAAATAATAAACCAAAATGACCGGACCGCCGTATAGGTAAAGAATCATTTCGCAATAGAAAACTCACTCAATAATCTTCCACTCGTTTTATTCACTGTACTATAAGAATACCTAGTTGGTCATCATGGAGCCAATTCTGAACCTAACACGTCTCTCAGATTACTCAAGCTATGTATTAATCCTCTGATGGCTCAGTTTACCACAAAATTGTTAACATAAACTGTTGTAAGTTTTAAGAAAGTGTTCTAAGCAATTGTCCCCCACCAATGCTACAATGATGCTGGTGGTGCTGTTATGGATGATGCGAGATATGGGAGTCTTCCCATTTACTCTCACATAAGATTTGGGTACTTGGTAAACTATGGGCCAAATCTGTTTCTAGACCTCGGACATCAGTAGTAGGGGTGTATACGTTAGGGAGCGGTGATTTTCCTGTCCCGTCTTGCTCAATCTACACACACAATGAGAAGTTCGAGCGGAAGGTCGTGAAGATTGGAAGTAGAGAGACTGTTGTGGTTAATACGACTTCTTTCCTCGAGTACCTACGTGCTTGCTTGCATCTCAAGTCCAAATTCCCATTTTATCTTTTAAAAGTTGCAAAATTACGTTGAAAAATAACACTGTTTTTGTATATTGTGGGCTAATTTATTTATCAATTTTTTAAACCTGAAAAAACATTTAGAACATATTATTCTGTGCAACAAATTACCCGATTAGTTGGCTTTTGTTCTAGTATTATGTGAATACAGCCATCAAAGAGTGATACAATTGAAGGTTCATACGACCACGTGCTTATTTAGTCCAGCGAGGTATTTTCTTGGGGTCATGTCCAATGATGCTGAGAGGGCACGACGGTTATTGGTTGGGTCAGCCTTCATTATTTTAGTGGCTGAGTTGGGGCTATCGGAAATCCATTTCAACAGGGCGACACTTATGGTAGGCCAGTACCCAAACCCAGTTGAGTTCTTATCCAATTAACCGAGATCCGGGGACGTACTATTGAATTCTTGTAAAATATCCATGCTCGTGGTGGACCGTTGTTGGTGGTGTCGCTTAACTTTCTTGACTTCGACTTACAGATATGGTTAATCTCTTTCAACTGCAGTTACTAGGGTAGCACGTTACTTAGATGCGAAACTCCGATAAGATTGATCGGATCTAGTAAATCGGATCGTACAATACAGGGCGTCCAAGAAAGATACGGCAAAACTTCAGGGGTCAATTCTTCAACTAATTTCCAACATTTTTTTTCCCTTTACTTTTTTAATCCACTAAAAAACTGATTTTTTTCACTTTTAAGATATTTGTTCGTGTGTTCAACCTTGCCTCAATAAAATAACCATAATTTCCTTTCCTTGATTGACAGGGTAAAGTAAAAATTGAGGATACCCTTGGAAAGAACATTAAATTTCCCATCAGATAGGTTACCAAACACATTTTCAAACCCGTATCTAGTTAGGTTTTTCTAGTCCAAACTTCAAACCTTGTCATTTTTAGTGTTTTCTAGAGGAATTCTTAAGAGATTTTCCTCCTCAGAAAATAGGCGAAAATCTCTATAGGCGAAAATCTAAAATAGGCTAAAATCTCTGTTTTCTAGAGGAATTCTTAAGAGATTTTCGCCTATTATCTGAGGAGGAAAATCGATGCGGACTTTGAGAAAAAATTCCCAAATCTCGGCTTTCCAACGGTATAACTTCGGTTATCAGAAAAGTTTCAAATTGTCCTATCCGGCGACAACATATTCAAGATGACCTGTGGGGAGGGGGAGTGTGACCTGTATATCTCTAAGTAAGAAGAGAAATGGGGATCAGGATATGGTCGGTGCTGCCAGTGAACCGAAGAGAGTATAAACGGGTTAGTTTTCCCTGAGAAGAGAACGGGCGTTTGACTGAAAGCCCGCGTGATCGTAACCCAGATCCTCGCTCCCGATAATAAGTCAAAGGGACCCGAGTATCGGTATCGGGATCTCGCCCCCAGCCCGCTCCGGCCCACTTCACACCCGCATCCGCAATTGTTGACCTCAGATTTGTTTGGCTGGGATCCTAATAAAATCGATGGGAATGGGTGTTTCCTGGGAGCCCTTTCAAAAGGAAATGGTGTACGAGCACAGTTATTTTACAGTTTTCCAAAATGATAGATCAGTGAGAGCGTTTCCAAAAGGAGCAATAGGTATGTGCGTATCCTACGAGGGGAAAAGGGTCCCGAAACTAATAATGATGACGTCACCAACCACTTTTCCCTCCCCTAAGCGCCCAAACATTTCTGACGTCACACGCCTCTTTATTCAAGGTATTTTATAGCTTGAGTTGAAAATTTGCACTTGGGGGTTTTTCAGAGCAATGAAACAATTATTTTTTTACAATTTAGTAAAAATTATTTTTAAAACGTTCAAAATAATTTCGGAAGCCTCTAATAACACTGCGCAAAAAAAAAAAAAACCAAAAGTTGCCGGCCTCATCAGACCCCTGAGGGGCCTTTTATGGGGGTTTTCAGGGGTACTGAATCAAGATCCGTTGTCCATTGTTTTCGAATTTTCGACGTTTCAATAATTTCTAATAGGTTTATTGATTTCTAAAAAATTCTAATGGGGCTACATTCGTAAGAAATTTAATGCTGAATCGAAATATGACCCGATCGAGATATGATTTTTCATCCAACAAGGTGGAGGTAGTGGCTACATAGTTATTTGTATCTGGGAATTGTCGGGATTCAGCCAATGGTGATGAACTTCAAACTGCTTAAATTACTTCATTACGACGTTTCGGGTCAAAACTTCGACCCATCTTTAGGTAACAACCTAAGAGCAGTCCTAAATAGTAAACAAGAGGAGGAATAATAATGTTCCTGCACATCAGCAGAAACGCAGGTGTCAACCAACCACAAAACTGGGTACCTACGGCCAACCTTGTGAAATAAATAGTGTTGTGACATATGACAATGTCATAGTTCCAACCCGCTCAAAACAAACAAAGGTACGTAATGATAAATAATACTACATGACGCCAACCACTTGCCCTTCAAAATGAAACGACTCTAAGCAAAAAAAAAAAAAAAAACAAGGTGAAAAAACTCAGATATCAGCCCACTGGCCCAACACACCACTTAAAAAAGAGGATGAAAAAATTGTAATTTGAGTTGTTGTACCTAATTATTTTCATCTCATTGATCCGAATCCCCCGAATCCCCGCTAAATCTACCTACTACAATCCATGAAAATCGTGTTACAAGCCTATTTCCCACTTTTGGCTGGCATTGGAGTCCATAAAAACAGAAATACAAGGGGGGTTTCCGAAGGATTTGGAGGGTTAGAATGTGAAAAAACGTTTTGAGTCTTATTTGGATTCGGCATAAAATTTCCAACAAACGTGGCCCCATTAGCATTTTTGTCGTGCAAAGCTCGTGATGAGATGGTAAAGTTGAAACGAAAAATCATCGAAACGGCCAAAAATCGAAGAAAACTCCGAGTCGAAAGAAGCGAACAACGGATTCGAATTCAGCACTCTCAAAAACTCCCATCCATGATTAAATAAGGATGGCAACTTCCAGGTCTTTTTTTGTAGAGTAGTGCAATCTAAACTTCTGGCATTCACTGATATTCAGAAGTCCAAATAATACAATAGTGTACCGTCAGTTTCATAAGTCTCAGTCTCCCAATTTCGATTAACTCAGTTAGGGACTGACGAGGGAGGGACTCTAGAACTTTCAGAAAATACGGATATACAATTGTAACGGTTGATCAGAAACAAAAACTCCTTAATTGATGAAATTATTGAATTCATCACTGATAAGTACTGCCTCAATATAAATATAAAATCGAATTTGATATAAAACCTTCACGATTGGAGAGATATTAACTACTGTACTTATCAAAATTAAACTCAAGATCGGGCTTGATAAATATTTTTAAGAATTACAAAACTTTTGAGGGGATGAAAGGGGCAGCGACGGTAAAATACAGAAGACGAGAGCAACGTCAAGAGGAAATGGAGGTTTCAGTCCTTGTTGTGTTTTGTAAACCCTTTTTGCTGTATCTACTCTAACGACCCATCTGATGTTAAATTAAAGAAAATTAAATGGGATTCGGATATTCTCGAAGTTTGGAGATCATGTTCTAAGAAGCTGAAATTGTATCGAACTTTCATCATCCAATCATGCCTTCGTTAGTGATGCTGTGCGCGGCAGGATGGTTGCTTGCTTCACAGTCTCTATACCTATCGCCAAATGTAAACGAACTTCTGCTCCTAAATAAGTATCGGTAATATAATTACAGGAAGTGGCCTCCAAGTACAGAGAAGAGAAACGCTGATCAAAAGAAGCTTTCAATCCCCTCAGCGATAGCCGGATTTCCCCGAGTCAAAGAGGTCAGCGGATAAAACGACCTGGCGAATCGTCATTAGGTTGAGAGGTCGTAAAAGTCATTAGACTCGGATCCACTCGGGAAGGTTCGTCGATTGGAAATCATCTCTCACCATTTTATACCTTACTTGATTGATTGATTGAATTAATACGTGTATTTCCCCTTACAAAAAAAGGACCTTGGTGCTCCTCTCTTTATATAACCTCAACTTGGTCAGAGGTCAACAACGAACATGACCTGCGGTAGTAAAATATCATGTAATGTGAATGATTAGTATAATATTGAGCATAATTCGAATGCTGTTTTCTAGATAGGCAATGCAGCAGTTTGGTAACTACTCATATTTCGTAACTTCGATGGAAATTAGGTCCAACAAAATGTAGGTATTAACTTTCACGAAATTAAGTTGCTTTGAATCTACAATACCTGATTCGAAATATGAACCAAATAATTGAAGGTTCATGGAACAGTACGAGGATAAAGTCAAGCAATATTTGGCAGTTATGAGCTGCCCATTCATGTACATGAGCTGTGATATTCATGGTGGCATAAAATTATAGCATTTCACAGTCACATTTAGTTTCTTCCCAACCAAATTTAGTGTTTACCCAATCAAATCCAGGTTTTTTGTTTTTGTTTTTTTCAATCAAATTCAACGTGTTTATAGCCCTTATGATAGGATCTACCTTGAATTTGATAGGGAAAAAACTAAATTTGATTGGGAACAAAATAAATTTGGTTGGGAAAAAAATCAAATTTGAATGGGAAAAACTAGGTAAATTCGACAGATAAATGCTACATATTGTCAGACAGTTATGATTATTAATTCCTTGAAATATTGCAAGCCATGATCCCTCATGAAGATAATTAGGTAGTTTTAAATTTACTTTTTTTCTCACGTTATACTCTGTGACGGTATGGCCAAGCTCTCAAGAGATAGAGCCTGGGTCGCTCGCAACCCAGTTCCCGCTGTGTTATTCTTACAGCCTAATCTATGGCTGCTCCTGGGATGGTGAGTCCATCCAAGAGCGGTCACCTGATCTGGATAACTATTACACAATGGCTATACCGTGTTGACTATATAATGTACCGTCACGTACCTTTATTGCAGCAAGGGGAAGGGGGAAATTATTATGTACCTACCATCAGATTTCACTCCCTCTCCAACCTTGACAACTCGTATGCGGAAAAGTCTTTGGAAGAAGCTCGGGAAAATTTGGCGACCATCACTATGCACCCTAAACTTTGTTGAGAGGAGGTTAAAGAATCAATCGTTCTGCCACCTGTTTCAACAAGTCAAAACGACGAAATTCAAATGAGGCCATTTAAAAACTGTCCTTGAAATACCATCCAAATTTTGGCGATTTTGGGGACCTCTCGGCACCTCAGGAATAAACGTATGTAGTATATTATATATACTCATTACCTAGGTATAAAATATACAATCATTCATCACGTAGGTACTCTGTTTGAGTTGCGCTCGCCAGGAGGGGGTCACAAACAGCCTTCGTCGGGCCTGAGCCGGCGGTTGGCTTACCAAAAACCACCTTCAAAGGATTCATCAATGCATGGGTTCACTCACAGACCACGAAGAGATAGTCACGAATTGAAGGACATGCTCAGAGCAAGTGCATAGTGGCCAAAACCAACACCCAGCTCACTGAGGAGCTTCTTAGGTTGCAGCGTAACGAGCTGATGCAGATAGTCGGCTTATTAACCGGCTTTGCCCCCATAGCTTCCCCATTTGCCCCCACTTCCATAGCAAGACCTCAAATTCGCAAGTGAAGGATACCAGACAATTGGACAATACTTTAAGAGGGGTTTTCAATACTCCACAACCACTTCTTCAAAGCGCCTGCAACCATTAATTGGGTGTTCTGGAGGGAATTCCCCCCAACGACTGAAGAGGACCCTTAAAATTGTTTTTTACCCAAAAGGACCTATTTTGTCTGAATGGTTTTTTCGACTTATGAATTGTGACTACATGTGTCAACATCAACACCACAAAATTGCTCTAGAAGAATTACAAATAAACTTATTGTAATACTGTGCCATGGCAAATACATATTGCTATTATTATTATTATTATATGGGAAACACAAACAACATCTCAGTGCAGACTATGCGAGGAGTCCAATGAAACGGCATCCCATCACATAATTTTTGAAAGCCTTGTACTCACACATTGCAGAATCAACCTCCTAGAGCTCAAACTCCCATGCCTTCCCGTAGGGGAGGGAATTCCCCTACGAACAAATCAAGAACCTGACACCCTCACCATGGGGCAGGGCCTTTTTAACTAACACCAGAACGCTCAGGAAAGCACTATAAGTTATAAAGAAATATTCAGACAGCCTCAGTTAAACAGGACAATTTATTTCAACTCAACTTCGCACATATGACTTGAAATTATTCGTTCTTCCAACGAAATCCGGTGATATTTTCTACCTCTATATATTTATGGAGGGTGGTCTTCAGAACGATTAATGGCTGCATCGCCAAGATTTCAGAGCTCAACTTCTCAAAAAGACAGCTATTCCAGCGCTCTCCCAATAAGAGTGATTGACCTCAGGGGGCAGATAGATTGACGGGACGCCGGAAAAAGAGGCTGTGAGTGAAAAAAAGTCGAGATAGAGAGAGGAAAACGGTACATGAATAACGTGGAGCGGTCGGGTAGCGGCGCGTATCACTAAAGATTGCTTTCAGATTGGTCCCAGAGGGTTCCAGGGCCCCTGAAGGATGTAACACGTCGTGAACATCTGCAAAAGGGCAGACTGGATCATTCCATCCCATTTCACCGTCTTCCTGCCCGTCTCAAGTCATCTTGGTCCCGTCCATCAACCCTCGTCTCAACCCATCTAACATCCCTTTTTCTCAGTTTCATCGTGTGCATATTGTCAGAGCCGTGCCAAAATACGCTCCAGCAAAATAGTCTGGGGATCAAAGTTTTTCAACGACAGTCCCTGTCTGTGATATATTTGCAAAGATCAACGACATGGATGCTCGCAAAAAACTGGGAAAAACTCACACTACACCAATCCATCATTAAAACAGCAGGAAGCAGGTCAAACACGTAGACAACAAATTCGAAGCATCCTAGAATCAAACCTGTGGCCTTTGGCACCGCTTAGTCATAACGTTCGCTACGCGGGAGTAATACAGGATGCATTGGAATACAACTATCACCTGGTTATTATGGAAGGATTAGAACACGTAATATTAACCACGGTCCTTGCAGGCGCGGTAGTATATATATAGCCCATTTAAGTATGGAGAGAAGATATACCTACCCACTGCCGCAAGGTAACAGTGATCGTTTGAGTCACGAGGAGATGATCTACAGCGATGCAGGAGGTCTTATGGATGAGCTAAGTAAGACTGATTCCCCCATGGGAGCGTGATGATCGAAAACATCACATTAACCATACCCCTTCCTCTTCAGGCTACCAGGTACTCACTTTCACCTGTTATCTGAACTGAACTCATCCAAAGATATTACACCAGTTTCAAGCGAAATGGACACAGTACAATTTTGAACGACATCCACTTTACTACAGACCTAGAACAAATGGACAAAAGACCAATTGCGGGGGGATAAACAGTCCAAAATTTTTTGTCACGGGGGTGAAGTGGCAACCTCCCATAGTACGAGCATAATTGTCTAATAAACTATTGTACAGAATAAATCACTCGCCACTCGCAATGAAGTTGTGAAAACCCATTTCAATCAAAAGAAACCAGAGTTAATGAAAACTATTTACTATCTATTTACACTAAAAGAATTAATTTCGACAGTTAAGTCGCCATCAGTAACAAAATAAGAACTGAAGCTAGATCACATACCACAACTTACATAGCCACAGGAAGAAAGTAACTGCAATCCTATTGGTCGAGAGAACTGAAGGGGGCTGAGAGGAATACCCTATCAGGTACGGACAGAGTGGAAGGGTCGCACAGAGGTTTGGAAGGTAACTTGAATCCTATTGGCTGAGAGAAGTGAAAGGGGGAATAATCAATAACATCAAGAGCACACTTCTTTCCACTTCTCTCAGCCAATAGGATTCAAGTTCCCGTCCGAACCCCCACCTCTGTGCGACCATTTTACTTTGTCTGCACCTGATTCGATATTCGTCCCAGTATTGAAGTTACCTTTCTTCTGTCGCTATGTAAGCTGTATGCTCTCTGGTCTACCTCCTCCTTGTTCGTTACTGATTATGACTTAACCGTCGAAATTGATTCATAACTTCTTTTCATAGTTGTATCTATTCCTCACTCCTCCAAACCCTGTGGCCGCACGAAATTGGAATATGGTGGAAGGGAAGCCTGTATTTCTACCATCTGGTTACACAATGAATTTATAGAAACTATACCGTTACTCGAATTGTTCAAAGCATGGATTAACCGTAAGGGTTTATTCACAGTAAATGAAATGGTAAATGTGGTTTCTTCTTTCCTGGAACCTCAAAGACCAACACAACCAAAGGTGTATACTATTAGTGAGCAAAAATATAATTTAGTGTGTTAAAATGTGTTTCTCGACTGTCAAATAAGTGTTGTCAAATCTGTTCGATATCGCTATTTCAAACGCTTCCTTGGAGTCATGAGCGTTGTAATCCTCTTGTAGTAAAAGCACTCGCTTTATCTCAGCTCGGGAGAGAAACGATGGGAAAGTGGATGCTCGAACGCCGAGGGAACGCGGTAAACTAGAGGCGGTTTTGAAGGGGGAGATCCCAAAGCTTAAGGGTGTTGTCAGTAATTAAGGGTAAAGTTAGCCCTCTCGATGATATTAATCAAGAGATTAAACCCCATCTCGAATCATCGCCGCGTCGACACAGAAGGAGGCAGATTAGTGTTCCCCTCATCACAGACTTCTCGCTCCCCTTCGTCAACGATACTTCGGTCAATTCATTTTCAATTCTCTGAAGTTTGAGAAGACTATGAATATCTTAAGGAACGTCAATCTGAGGAACATCATCTGATGAGTTATATCTGTTCGATGATCCCGAATTATTATATTACTAGCCAATTTGCGTTGGAAGCTTTGCACCATTGAAACGAACTTCACCTTCACAGTGATACCAAAATAATCGAACACCCGATACACCTTACTGCTTATCCATGCTTTGCCATCACTGTGCAAGAAACACTATCCAGAACTGATGTTGCCATTCGAGAGTGTTTGAGTCACATACAAACAAATAGAAACACATTATTTGATGCAGTATAGCTCAGTAAAAATAGGGTTTTTGGTCGGAAAAAATCGGACAATGCAGGATATCCTTTCAATATCTTCATTAGGCCCCAAATACATGGAATCTGAATTTGCACCACCTCAGGACGTATACTAAACTTTCGGTAGCCAAAAAACCACGATTTTTGGCAATTTCTTCAGTTTTATGCTGACATCTCCCAAAACTAAGCAACCTACAGATAATAATTGTACTCTTCGAAATTTAAGAAACCTTTAATTCTGCGTCAGATGCACTCTGCCAAACATCAATATTGGTTCAGCCGTTCGCCCGCAATCGCCGGTCAAAAAACACCAATTTTTGCAACTTAACAGAAAGAGCTGTAACAGCCGTTTTTAAACATCTCTAGCTTCACTATTAACTCTCCAATCAAATTGTTTTGCCCATGAAAGTCTTAGAGCATCAAATACTGAATTCAAAAACCGCAAATTCTTCCAAATTCGATCAATTATACAGTGTTTTAGGGGTATTATGCTAAGAAGGAGCTTGAAACGTAAAACCTCAAATTTGAGGGGGGTTAAAATTTGGTTTTTGTGCTCGATTCCAAAGGTTCATTATTGAAAATTGTTGCATCATAGGTTATAGTTAGTGTTGTTAAGTAGGTTCCAAATCATATTGCTCTATAGTTTCACAAAATATATTCATTCTTCCACCAACTTCCGTAGTGAATGTTCTACTAAACATCGAGTTATTTCATTGGCGAACGAGGAAAATTGGATAAGATAGAATAGCTATGATGACTAGAAGGCAAGCAAGACATTCTAGTGCAGAAGACGAACAAAATGAGCTTTGTTTTTTGAGGTTTTTGGTTTGAAAAAACAAAAACGTGTTTTTTGAGGTTTTTGGTGTGAGATACCATCCTAAACATAGGAACATATATGGTATATTCGGAATCAGCGTGAAATTTCCTATAAGAATCACCCACAAAATCGGTTAAAATGATTTTTTGAAAATTCACTCATCAACTCATGTTGCAAGAATGGGACTTTTAAAATATCAATGTGTATTTTTCTCAAACTACTGTAAATTCTGAACAGCATTGAAATATAATATATAATTTCGACTTATATTTTGCACACTTACGAGTATAAAGTATTAATAGTAATTATTAGTGATATTATAGCCATTACTTAGTCATTTGAAATAAAATGCGTGTTTTGTCCGAATTACTTTCAAATCTTTTTCGAAATCGTTTCAACTCAAAAGAGTGAAGCAAATATATATGTATATCAGTTAATCATATCTTTAGAAATAAAATTCTGTAATCTGTATGACATGATAGTTGAACACTAGTGGAGTCGCCGCCGTTTCGATGTTGTCCACAATGCCGAAAGAAATGTTCCTATCAAATGATAAAAATAAAAACATCGTGAAAAATTGCTGTAAGAGGGTTTCAGTGTGAAACAGGCAAGTGAGGATTCAGACACACTCGTTGTCCCAACTGCTACCAACCTGGCCCAGAATTATGAGAGGTTGGTAATCGTAGGACAAGATACAGATCTCTTAGTGCTTCTGACTGCAATAATACCTCCCTCTCAAAACATCTTTATGCTGAAACAGGGAAAAGGGACTTCAGATGACACCATGTACTCCCCAGCAAACTTCAAATATCCCGAAGCTGTGAAACGAAATATATTGTTCCTTCACAGTTTCAGTGGATGCGATACCACATCCGCACTTTTCCGACAAGGGAAATAGAAGTTTGTTAAACTTCTGGCAAAAATATGAAGATTTGCAAAAAGCTGCTGCTCTTTCGAGAGGAAGGTGCTAATATAGACTAGATAGCTTCAGCCGGGAAACTTTTTATCTCTACCCTGTATCAACCCAATCGTGGTGAATCCTAGTTGGGGGATCTATACGTTACCATCTCTTCTCAAAAATCCTGAAGAAAGTCCGATTTGACTTGGCATCACTGCCGCCACAGATGAAGCAGCCCATCTCCATTCGCTCCGCACATGTCACAAAGTTCAAAAGTGGTTATAACCCTATAGGGCGTGACTTGAATCCTTTCGAAAGGGGGTGGAGATCCTCAAGTCACGACCTCCTTCCATTTTACCACCACCAAGGATCCTGCTCCCTCTGAAGTCTTTCGCAGCATTTCTTGCAAGTGTGTTACGGGCTGCGTTGGGAAGTGCAGCTGCAGGAAACTGGTGTTAAAATGATCGACAATCTGCCAGAGATGCAGGGGGCAATCTTGTAAGAACACACCTCAAGAGGAGGAAATATCTTACCTTCCTCCTTCTCTGATTCCGAAGTTGACTGTGATGAACTGGAGTTCACAATCCCACAAGACGATGACCAACCAACAACATCGAAACGACGACGACTCCGCTAATGTTCAACTATTATGTTATAAGATTAGGTACAGTTTTTTTAGTTTTTTTTTTTTTTTTAGATAAGATTAACTTTTTTTTTTTTTTTTTTTTTTTTTTTTTTTTTTTTTTTTTAAGATAAGATTAACTGATATACATACATATTTGCTTCACACTTGTTTAAATGTAATTAATAAAGTACATATTTCAAATTACTAAGTAATGGCTATTACCACTAATAATTACTGGTTAATACACTATAAGTGTGCAAAATATAAGTCGATATTAAATATTAAATTTCAATACTGTTCAGAGTATTGTACTGTTCAGTATTTACAGTAGTTTGAGAAAAATACACATTGATATTGTAAAAAGATGTGGCCAAGCTAAAGAGTCATAAAGCTCCTTCTTAGCATGTATGCCCCTAAAAGGCTGCAATTGATCGAATCTGGGAAAATTTGTGGTTTTTTGCTTGAGTATCTGATGCTCTACGACTTTCAAGGGCAAAAAAATTTGATTGGAGAGTTAATAGCGAAGCTAGAGTTGTTTAGAAACGGCTGTTTCAACTTTTTCTGCTAAGTTGCAAACAATTGGTATTTTTTGACCGCCGATTGCGGGCAAACTGCAGAACCAATTTTGATGTTTTGCTGGAGCATGCGACGCAGAATTTAATGCTCTTCAAATTTGGAATGGGTAAAATTATCTGTGGGATGCTTAGTTTTAAGATATATCATCGTGGTTTTCTGGCTCGCAATAGTTTAGCACAGCTTTTGTGCTTCGTGCTTGATTATCACATCACATTGTGATAAAGGTATATTTTTTGAGAAAGGAAAATCGACCTCTACTAGGTTATTATCACATTAGGTCGTGAGCTGCGCTGGATGAATTCATTAATAAGTGAACATCCCTCTTCAGGTACGTTTTCTATCATAAAATCCATAGCTGAACAGAATAAATAATGCGGAAAAAAGTGAAGTGGCTGTCAGGTTTCATGGCGGACCCAGTAATTTTCAATGTTTCTTTTACCAAGAACGACTTTCAAACAGCATTAAACGGGCGCAGACCTTTTGATTTGACACTTTATTGATTTCATTGATCTATTTTTATAAGTTCTGATTCCATATTCCGCTCTAAATGTTTCGGCGAAAGCTTTCAAAATATCATCCAACGGATTCTGTCGGTAAATTCGGTATGGATTCTATACATGGAATCAAGAAAAAAGAAAACTTATAGTATTCTTCGTTGGGATCAACGTTTTGACAGTCTACTGTATTCACATTTTTTATGTCGATGGGGAAAATCCACAGAATAAAAAGTGGAACATAGCTAAATTTGAATGAAACCAAAAAGTACAAGATTGTTTTGTACTGTACCTACTCTTGGTTATTGTTGGACCGTTACCTACTCTTCTTACATGACAAACATATAAAAAGAATAGAGTTGTTAGTTAACAAAGTAGTGCATGGGGCATCTTCAAACTATATCAAGGCTTTTCCTATAGCTTTTGAATTGTTCTTGGCAAAAAAATTCAAAATTGTTTATTCCTTAACTCGTAATTTAAACCAGCACCTGAGGTGGCTAAGGAAATGCTGATTAACGCGGGGTGGAGGGTAATGGGGATAGAAAGAAGAGAGTAAGTGAGAAAATAGAGTGGTAGGACTGTTCTCCTCCTAACTGAGGGGGGGTTTACGTGACCGACCTCTTTAACCGTCAATTTGCCAACGGGCCCTTCCGCGCCGCCTGTATCGAGGTGCTAGCCAGGCACTTCTCGCCCCACTGAGATTGCCTCTTCCGAGACTCCCTGATCAACTCGATGGGGAACGATGTCCGTGGGTGGGGAAATTCGGGTTTTCTCTTCGCCAAGGCCACTCAACCCGTTGTTAGACTAACCAGGTACAAGTACGAGGGAGAACACGAGACAAAAGGGAATATTTGGAGAGGGGACGAGACGCGGGAATTTTCTTGTTTCTAGTTATTCGTGTTCATGATTTAGCTCCGACTTTGACAAGTGGTGGGCATGCTAAACTCAAACATATTATCTTATCCTATTAGGCGAGCAAATCTTCTATGTGTGTTTGTGTGCAACATTTATCTCGGAAACGCCTCGGCACTTTTTTTCGAAACTTGGAATAGCCTTGGTTACAAGGTATGAAACTACGAACCGGGACTCCCTCGACTTCAGGATAGTTCGTTGACAGGGCATTCTGGGTATAGGTGTGCAATATTAGAGACAAAATATCGATATTATTTTCGTCCCATACTATCGACAGTGTCGAAATATTTGGGGTAAAATCGGGGGTAACGTCGATATTTTCGAAATTTGTTTAAAAAACTACAAATTAACATTTTTATGAATATACTATTGTCCCACTTTGGGCAGAAGGGCGAGTATTTATGCATAAATATAAGCTAATGCATATCCCCCCTTCTGCCTGCGAGGGGACGATAACTTATGTCCTTTTAGATGAATTTTAGTGTTCAAATAAAAGTTAAAATGCTTGGATGTTAGAAAAATCGGGCAAGTTGGGTGGGGGCAGTATAGCTTCCTCAGTTTTGTAACACGGAATCAGTTAGTGAACATTACAGCAAAATTGGTAGAATAGTTCTCTGAAACGTAAAAAGCAAGCGGAAATTTTGATTTTGGAGGACAAAAATTGTTTGATTTCTTGAACGAATACATAGCTTCCTACCTTTGTAATGTGCCCTGCTGGGATTCAGTGGTGGAAATACGATGTTTCACCGAGATTTTAGGTATGTAGAAAGGTTATGCCCAGAAGGGCTCACAATACTTATTGCCTACTGAATGTGCTCTAATTCCTACCTACTGAGCCTATGGCGAGAGAGGAAGGAATTGTTAAGTAACACACAGAAATAGGTTGTGTGTGTGTGTGTCACTCCAGAGGATATCTGCCCGAGGGATCGAGATAAAAAATCCAAAACATTTTAAAATGTCAATAATATCAAAAGAAAGGATGAGTTCGTGGGCCAGAACTTTTGGAGTACTCCAAGGGGTCAAATTTTGAAAATAAGAGTCAAAAATCTCTTAAAAAAAACGTCTTTTTTGAGGTTTTTGGTGTGAATTACCATCTTAAATAATATAGGAACATATTTACGGTATATTCGGAATCAGCGTGAAATTTCCTATAAGAATCACCCACGAAATCGGTTAAAATTATTCTTTGAAAATTAGCTCACCAACTCATGCTGCATGAATGGAACTTTTTTTTTTTTTTTTAAAGTGAAATTGACAACCCCGCGGGACATAACTTCTTACAGAGCAAAATGTTGAGGGGTCAAACAGTTCCGATGAGAGGCAGTGCTAGGTACGATAGTTGTGCATACTTTACTTATTCGATATAAGACTCATCGACTCGTTGAGAAGGTCAGTTAGAAACCCTTTCGGCAAATTTTCAAAGAAAATTAGGCTATTGCAATGGCTTCGAAATTTTGGTAATGCAAATTTTTTTATAATTATCCTCAAGGAAATCTGTTTCAGACAATTTTAAAACTATTCCTGCAACTTAACAATTTTTTAATTATGTACATGTCATTCCAGACGATATCTCACCCTAGGTACACTTTGAAAATATCCAGAAAAATTCAAAATGTCAATAAGAACAAAGGAAAAGATGAGTTTGGCCAAAATTTTTGGAGTGGGTAGGTACTTACTCCAAGGGGTCGAAGTTTGAAAATTAAGGATCAAAAATATGTTTTTTAGGTTTTTGATGTAATCTACCATCCTAAAAAGGGAACATCTTTTTTAGTTCCGAATCAGCTCAATATTTCCTATAGGAATCACCTACCAAATTGGTTGAAATGATTCTTTGAACTTTCGCTCATAATGATTACCTACGCTATTCATTCAATAATGAATCTTCGGAATCAAGTAGGAAATAAATATTTTTTATGAATTTTTCTGAGCATTATGGTTGAGACTTTGAGCGGATTCAATCGTCATTTTTAGAAGAGGAGCGTGTTTAGTCAGGCGTAAATGAGGAGAGAAAAAGTGGAAAGAATAAATAAAGCTGGAGGGTAAAAGGGAAAACAACGAATACACGCACACACGAAGAAAGGAAATACCGATAGTGATCCATAGCCTCACAAACAAGGGTCGACGCTGAGAATCACATCAAATTGAGATTGATGGCTCATTCGGAGCAGGCGCTTCATTCTCATCCTTTACTCACCAGAGTGGTGATAGTATAGTAGGGATGAGACGGTGTGTGTTCGTTAGACTGAGTAATACGTTGTATGTGTAGATGTGTATACGTATGTCCTTCTGCCTTAAGGGGGGAGGGGGGGGGGGGGGTCCGTCCTACGGAGTGCGATGCTTCCATTAGACGGGTATACGTTCGTCGAGGGAAAATATGCAGTCGGGGGGGAAAATTTGTGTCGCCCCTCCTAGTTTCATTTTTCATGATCAAAAAGAGATTTCATCATCAAAAAGAGATTTCATCGAGAGAAAGAAAAATGCTGGGAGGTGAGAAAAACAAATTAAAATATCCATACAAAAAGAGGAACTCTTGACTGCAGAATTCAGTATCATTATTCCATTATAATAATCATCAGAAATGTTAAAAACAATAACACACGATGTTTATGTACCGAAGAGGGGTTTTCCAAAATACCAACCTAAATCACTGAACGATATTAGAACACACCAACATGAAAGCAACAACACAACAACACATGAGAACATGAGTCACCAAAAATAAATTTGGGACACAATTTTTACAGTGATTTAATAACTGAACAACACCAAGTTATTCAGCGTGAAAAAACACTAAAATCATACGTGGTAGTTTTTGCGTTTATCACACATTCTCCGCGTAGGTATTTGAGCATGTTCTTGAGCCCTCAAAGTTTATAGTGACGGATCATTTTCCCATGACATTTCTCGTAGAATCCGAATCTGCAATATATATACTCTCATAGGGAAAAAAATAAGTTGGTGTCAAAAATACTTTTTCAAACCCTTTTAATCAAACTTTGATTCTGCATTGGAGATCTACGTAACAAAAAAAAAATCATGGATAGGGAAGAATCGTGGTTGGGGGTAACATTTTTTTTAAACCACTTTAATAGGAAAACAGGAGGGGACGACTTATCTTGAGACATCCTGTTATTCACATTGTGTACATTTCAAATTTTGAATGTTGAAAACCTATAAAAACCGAAACACCAATTTGTAGATATCCTACTAAAAATGGAACAAACCTCCACCTTTGTCCTTGCGACAAAGAATGTTGCTCTCAATTTTGTTTTCTTCTTATATTTATTCATTTTTCTTTCTCGTTTATTCTCTTCTCTATTTATGTATACCTAAGCATATGCCTTTTTTATTTTTTTCACATTTTAACTAGGTATAAGTTCATTCATAAGGAGTCGAACCAAGAAGTTGATCCACATTGTTCCGAAGTAGGTAACTTGGTAGAAAATTGTACTTCATAGAAATGCTTCATTATAGAACAATAAATATATGCGTCCATATTTACTGGAACCGTGCAAATAATAGTATGTACCTAAGTACCAGTAGTGCATGACCAAACAACTGGTTCCTGGAAATGGGGAGAAAACTTTTTTTTGCTTCCTCACCTCCAAAAATCCAGGAGGAAAGTTCCTTTTTCTGTTTAACTGAAAAAAACGCTTGCATACGAGTCTGCAACGCATTGGGACATTTTCATGTCTTTACCTTTTGCTTTTTACCTCACTATAGGACAGGTACAACCTATTTTATAACCCACCCTCCGATGTTGTCAGAATGTGATCGTTTTTCGTTTCGTGATGTTTTTTGTTGCTATGTGCCAGGGTAAAGACATGAAAATGTCAAAAAATATTATACACGAAGCCTATTATACATAAGTATATCTAAGTAGTAGCGGATCCATTTTAAAAATAACCTGGTCGAATAAGGAGTATTCGCAAAGATGGAGTAGAAACAAAAATGACGGTATAGGTGACGGCCTTAATCTGGTGTAATAAACCGAGTCCCGTGAGATCACCGAAGTTAAAACATCAGCAGCGTGGTCAGTACCTGGATAGGTCATCGCTTTCGTGGCTGGGACCACACATCACACATTTTCCACATCAGGCCGTCGGCGATCCTCTCTCCTACTCAAGGGGGTGGGGCAATAAGTAGCCATGAGTGAAATCATCAGAACTCAGTCTGATCCTCTCTTTGGAGGACAGCTGATGATCTCCGCGACGACGGGAGCGGCAGACGGACGAATCCAGCCTGAAATGGTTGTTTACTTCACTTAAAAATAAAATAAAATAATGTAAAATCGTGTTCAGTAATCAGAGCTCATAACGAGTCCTAACTAAACGAATAACTTTATCGTCTAATTCCCCACAAACCCATTAAATATTATGTACCTTCTCTGTTGAAACAAAAGATTCGTGATGGCAAATTAGCCATACCGTTTATTCTCATTTCAACATTCTTATAGAGACGATATATATTACGTATGTTCAGGAAGCTACACATTACCACCCCATATTTGAGAGGCCCGATTGTGCTCGGCCTAAATAGGATTTCTCCGACTACATCCGAAGGAGCCCAAATATAGCAACCGTGATAATTTATTCGACAACTTTATTTAGATAAAGCGTAGATTGAAAAAAGTTCCAGCCATGCAGCATGAGTCGATGAGCGAATTTTCAAAGAATCATTTTAGCCGATTTGGTGGGTGATTCTTATAGTAAATTCTGGGCTCATTCCGAATATACCATGAATGTTCCTATGTTTGAGATGGTAATTTACTCGAAAAACTTCAAAAAACTCGTTTTTTACCCTTGTTATTCAAAATTTGACCCCTTAGAGTACTCCGACAATTCTGAATTTAATTTTAAAAAATGTGCATTACTAAAATTTGAAGCCATTGCAATATCTTGATTTTCTTCGAAAATTCGCTGGTAAAGGACAATACCTAGGTACCTTGGGAAATCGAGCAACCCTTGTCACTTCCCACGTTCGTCGATCATCGGGATAGGTTCAAATAAAACTCCTATCCTCCACCGCTGAGCTTTCGCCAAATTTATGCCTAATCATCAACAACGCTCTCGAAATCCATAATCAATTCCAAATCCACCATTCAGTGGCATTCACCGTTATACGGAAAGAGAGGGGATTCGTCTCATAGCAAGTCGAGGCAGAAATGTCGCGACGGAGCCTGAAGAAGCGATTGAGGGGTGATAGAAGCGACAAGGTGCCTCTCCTGCCCTTTAAAGGTCAGTCAGTCGTGTACGTAGGATAAGACCCAAATAGGGAGAGGGGCATTGCTGGGGGATCCAGTGTTTTCACGATACTTCGATGAAGGGTATACGGAGATTGGCGAGTCACTCCGGGTAAAACTATCCAGAGAGCTAAATAAGGGTCACGGATCGTGGATCACACCCTTTCAAAGAACGATTTGACATCCGGACCTGCAAGGGAATGGGAACTTGCGAGGTTATTTTTTATTTCGTAATTTGAAAGATCTTAGTAAGGGTTTTCTAAAAAGGTGCTATATGAGGGGTATCCGACGTTTGAAAGTTACCGAAAATGGGTCTCGTGCCTAACTGACGTTCCCGACCCCCCACCTGCCTGGGCGGGGCCCTCTTTTGCGGAACCTGAATGACGTCACTCGCTCCCTTTCAACTCGTTTTCTGGGCAAACCAGCCGTAATTTCAAGCTGAAAATTGGCACCATGGGGGTTTTAAAGGCGCCGAATTAGATTTTGAGGTTCAAAATGCAAAATTCCTACCCATGCAAGTTCCCCATCCTTCAAGAAACACCTGCTTTCGGAAAGAGGCTCAGAATTTCTAATTGTCCTATTTTATTTGGAAGTAAACACCTTTCTCGTTGCTGGTTATTTTGTCAGGTCTGATAAGTTCACCATTATAATTGCACCTAGGAAACCATCTCTTTCCACCCCTCAAAATGTTGTTTATTCGAAGTAGTGTGGATACGACTGGTCGCTTGGCTCTTCTTTAGATATACAGAGGTTTTCTTTTCCTGTCATGGAATGGCTCGGAGATGCCTTCTATTTAATTAAAGTTCCAGTCATGCAGCATAAGCTAACGAGCAAATTTTTAAAGAAAGAAAGATTTTTAAAGAACCATTCTAATAGATTTTTAGCGAGTTCTTAACTACGAATTTTTCATATATTTGTTGGGTTATTTTTATAGGAAATGTTGCGCATCTAACGAATTCAATATTTATGTTTCTACCTATTTTTCAAAATGGTAATTTTCACTGAAGTTTCTTTGAGGTTTTGTGTAAATTACAAACTTAAACGTAGAAACATATTAGAGAGTTTCTAGTAGATCCGATTGCTTGGAAACAGCGTCGTATCGTATCCTAGGACACTACTGCACATGCCCAGAACTCGGTGGTATCGTATTGTCAATACCACCGTCGCATTAGGCCGTATACATACGATCCGGTTTACCGGATCCGATCAATCGTACGAGTATTGTAGTATCGTATCTAATGTAACCTACTATCCCGGTAACAGTTTTGTTTTCCTGCACCCGAAAGAGTAAGTAGATTTAGTTTTTGATTACCTACCTACCTATTAAAATAGCTTTCGTAGAGTCTCAACTGGGTGATCTAGTAGACGGAAGAAACGCTTTTCTTCCTAAGAAGAGTCAAGAATCCTATCAAGAGTATTGTATTCTTTTCCGAGAGTCAACCACTGTTTTTTGTGAGTTTAGTAACCTAAGACTAAGTACATAGGTATCTTCTAGACGGGAAAAACAATTAACTCAAAACTAGCTGCTAGAACTGGACTGTGTGCAAAGGGCTGTGAGACCAGGCACTCTGTAGCCCGTTTGGCCCACCAGTATGCATGCTTTGGGGTATTCCCCAATTTGTCACCAGAAGTGGCAAATGGTCCCGCTCAAACCAGAAAAGTTGAACGACTCGGTCGTCAGGTATCTCACCAAGGGAGAATGATTTGAACTCATTTCTGGGTCGGGGAGTTCTCCTCAACAGAATGTTTTCCCACATCACTTGGAAGACTTCCATCACTTCTCCTTGTGATAGCAACCCACTCACATAATGCTCCTGCATGTTTTGCAGGTCTGCCATATCTGAGGTTATTGGAAAAGGAATGGAAATTATTGGAAAAGGAATGGAAATTACTAAGTTATTTCTGGTTTTGAAAAAGGAAAATGCCGTACAAAGTGTAAGGAATTCTTGTTCTAATACTACAAGATACAATTCATGTTCAACGTCACTTCAAGATACTACAGTAAATTGTTGCTATCTGTGGTATCTGGTCAGATTGGGTTAGCGTTCGCGTTGGCTCGCCCTAGGCAACTGTGGTATCGCATCTCGCATCAGTTGTATCGTATCGTATCGTATCAAAAACTACTAGAAACTCTCTATTGCATAAGTATATTCGTAAAACCTCGTTTTTGGGCATGCATTTTCAAAATTTGAACCCTGAGAGTCCTCCAAAAGTTCTGGACATCGAACTCACTTTATTTGGATATCATCGTCATTTTGAATTTTTTTTCTCAGATAAATCCTAGGGTCAGATATTGTCTGGAATCACACATAAATAATATTAACGTTTTGAAGTTCAGGATTCGTTTTAGAATGGTCTGAGACGGATTTTCATGGAGAAAATTTTAAAATTTTGATAACTAAAAGTTTGAAACCGCTGCAATAGCTCATTTAATTTTTTTTTTTTTTAATTCGCTAATGGATTTCGATGGATATATCAATTATTGTCCAATAATTTGCCGGTCTATCATAAATTTGGACCCATTGAGATAGCTGAATTATACACGAAAATTCGCTAATTATAGGTGTTAGATGTAGGTGGATATATTATTATGTTATTATGTACTCCCCACCATACAGGACAATTCATGAAATACCCAATCCATCCCAACTAATTTTGGGAGTCTCAGTCTGTGGGGGTTCGCTATTGTAGAACTTCGTCGAGCAGGACGGCTTATAATGCTTAGTAAGTAGTTGCGAGGATGTGAAAACGTGGTCACTAATTAAGGTGAAAGTGTCAACACTACTCTTGTGACAGAGAGACGTGATATACAACAGAGTCGACCTCAGTGGTTGAAGCTGAAACGGTAAGGTTGCCATTTCGTTGACGTGTTGACGTGGCCCAATCATAGTTCATAGTAGATCCTGTGCAACTGAGTTCTCCACGTTGGGGAACTATAATTTATTAGGTACTCATCCATACCTCTGACCTCAAAGTCCCAGTCTGGGAGGTAGTAATCAGTTTAACGTACGTGCTGCGGTGAGAACACGAATTAGGGTAAGATGGTGAATTATTCGTCATCAAGCCGAGTACGTACCGAAATGGATTCGGCGGACTCTCAATCGATCTATGTCATCGTCTAATGAGCCTAGAAACCTGTGAACTCTATTTTACTACCCGCTGCACCTCGTGCAAAGGTGGATAATAGCTCAACAAACGTAATATTAGGGACCAAATGGGACAAGTCAACATTTAGGTAAACGGAAATGGACTACCTGCGCACCTATTTGTGACTCCAAGCCACCTTCACCTGCAAGCAACACACTTCGCACATCTCATCTGATTCCGCAAAAAAGCACTTCACCACACATTTTTGCCATAAATTGGGCGATTTCGTTTTATATGAAACCAAGGAAGTAGGAACAGTTCCTATACAAATTCCATGGATACAACCGAAGTCGCGCATTCTAGTTTCATGTGAAGGTGAATTAATTCCTACTTCACCTATTTGTAGATATGAATGTGATTAAATTGACATTCACAACTTTTCCTGTGAATTAAATTAAATTCACAAATTTTTTGAATAATTCACAAAAAATTTAAGTAATTACAAAAAACCTGTACATTTTTTTAAATTTACAAATAAATCTGTTAATTTTTTTAATTCAAGAATATATATGTGATTTTTTTTAATTAACGGATTTTGAACAGAGTAACCAAAACCAATTGTCGTGACCCACAGGTTTCACTGGAAACCTACGAAAATTACATTCATCGGTTTTTCTCAGAGTACCTATCACAAAATTACTGGTCAGCAGACCCGCGAGAAATGTAATTACCGCGAATTTGATTTCAATTCGCCGTAAATAGAGAAAACTTCACATAATATTTGTGAATTAGAAAACAATCACGTATTTAGTCGTGAATTTAAAAAATTCACAGGTAATTATTTACATTTTTTGTGAATCATTCACAAAATTTTTTGTGACTTTAATTTTATTTAAAGAAGAAGTTGTGAATGTGAATTAATTCTCATTTATGGTTGTGAATGTAAATTAATTCAAATTCACACTTAAGAATGTGAATTAATTATTTTACATTTAAAAATAGGTGAAGTATGAATTAATTCACATTCACAAACAAAGCATCATGTGAATTAATTCACAACCTCATTCATAAATAAAAATGTGCCCAACTCTGCTCCCAGTGAACAAGGGAGCTTTGACTGTGCGCTAAACGAGGAATCCTATGCCGATATGCCGAAGTCGTGCGATGGTTGTGAACATGTTTGTTTCACCTTGAGATTGATTGTTCGTACTACCGTTTTGATCCAAGGAACCGTTCTGTAAAACCCCCTTCCTTATAGTTGGCTATCGAAATGAAATTTGGGTATTTATTATTTATTGATGTAGAATATACTGTAAGACTGAAGCAAAAGACAGGATAGGTATTGGATCGCCTTTTGGCTGTTTTGCTTTAGAAGTGGTTCACGATCATGTTCTTATCACTTCCCAAGAATGGGTCAGAAACACGATATTCAATCTTGATAGTTATACATCGATTACCTTACAAGTACCTACTTGGAATTTCGAGGCGAGTCACTTTCACTTTTCTCACTAAATCCCAGAAAGAAAAACGCTGCAGATTGTTACACAACGGTTTATTATTTTCTATATAGATCACCGTATCATCCATCTATAATGATGCAATCCGTATAATTATTGAAAGTACCTACTTAATTATAACGCGAGATTCACAATTCTACGAGTAGGTACAATGAGTATCTACATACCTGTAATTATTAGTATCCAAGAGTTGTAGTAGGTCTTTCATAATAACGCTATTGAGTAACTGAGGAAGCTTGTTAATCAAACCACTCGACTCAATGAAATTGGAAAAAAGGTTGCATTTGATCAGCTGATCTTTGAACGCGAAATCGGCCAACTCGGATTTGCGATCCACACTCGTGTTTTTGCTCTTTTTCCGTTCAACCCTTAAATCCTTACAGGGAGCGAACGGTTAGTCCTAAGATTCTCCACGAGGTCTCATTCGACGATAAAAATTGTGTTCTATTCGAAATCGATGGAAGAAATATACCTTCCTATTTGAGGTGTTCGAGCTAGCGCGTTTTAAAAATTGCATCCCCGATTTTCTACCCCTTAGAGAAGACTGGAGGTAACGCCAAGCTTCGCGGCACAACTAGATTCCGAATGGGGCCGGTATACCAAATTTTATTAATTTTGGTCCATGGTAACTAAGCAAAAGCCGCGGACGGACGGATTTTTTTTTTTCATTCGATTTTTGGATTCTACGTACCTTGAAACGTAAAACATCACATTTTGAGGGGGGGGTTAACACTTTTTTTCGTGCTCGATTCCAAAGGTGTATTGAAAATAATAAACCAAAATTGCTTGTTCTATAAAACCACAGCTTCTCTCATGTTCACCTGGAAATTCGGCCTTGCACAACAAGAATCACTCTCAAATTATCCAAACTCACCCTCCATATTCCATCCTTCTTTTTTTTTGTCGGAAAAATACTGAGGACTGGCTTCCGTGTCTGGTTAAGAGGGATTCCGCCGTAATGATGAGATTGACCAGATGTACGGAGGAACACAGCCTGGATGCTTTCGGCTGCCCACAAGACAGAGGTAGTTATGTTTAGAAATAAATAAAATAATAGAGCTCAACGTTGAATACCATAGTACAGTAAAAACGCCTATGATAAAGCTTGAGAGTACTTGCGTAGCAAAAATAGCAAGGGAACGATTACGAACAGCAACCGACAAGATTCGAACATGTAGCATAGTGACCAGGTAACTGTTACCAGATCACATGGTAATGCTCCACGTCACCAACACCTACCTGGGTCTACGATCCCTTCTTGCACTCTTACTAGTTCACTTTGGGACATCAATCACGTAAGTCGATTTGATATCAAAATAACTTCCCATCCCCTTACCCTTGCGGTTCAATCCTTAAAATAGGTACCATTTCAATCATCCCCTAGAATCCGAGCCTAACAACTTGTGATTTAATAATAACAATTGGCATAATAAAACTGTTTATCTAATAAAAATGTATTGTGTCTCCTTGCAAACACCACCTCTTCCCCTACCTATGTCTGAGTAGGTAAGTCTAATTGAGACAGAACGTTTAAATATCCATACCGTATATTCCGATCATTAGAACGAATAGGTATTCACTCTGTTAGAATCCGTTGAGGTGAGTTAGATCAGCTCACAAACAGTGAACACCCATCCCAGTTCACTGAAATATATTTAAAATAAGTATATGCCGTTGTTTCCATCATGTACGAAGGTATAATCATAAGAAAGGCTGACAAGGGAGTTGATTTCCACTATTTTCGAGGAAAATCCCATCGTTCTCCATGCAAGTAGATACGCTCGACTGCGTACTCCGGCGTAGAGTGGAGTGAACCATGGGTGACGAGTGTGACGACGAAGCCTGAAATTTCCGGAGCCCTCTGGAGCCCCCCTTCTCTTTTCCTTCCTCCAAAATTAAGAAAAAGGGGAAACCCTTACCTCATTGTTTGCTCCCTTGAATGAAAGTCCGTGCAAACGAGGGCTAACACGCTCGGATGACCCCTGGAAAGAGTGGAGGCAAGAGGAATTTCTCGTCAGGAAGTTCCTGGATGGAGGTTTTCCTGGAAGGACGAGGAGGGGATATCCTTGCCTCCACATTAAGGGCTCCCCTTACCTGAACACACGCATGGGAGGGCACACTTTGCCCTCGTTACAACACCTTTCATGTTTTATAAGGCGCAAACCGCCCTACCTCATCCCCTCTAGCGTATTAGTAACCCCGAACCTTTCCGGACCTTCACGAAGGCTAGGCGGTTTTTCCCTCCCAACAGAAATCCCTTAATATAACTCCTTCCTCTGTATACAAGGAGTTTTTCCTAGCGGACCCTCATGACGTAAGAATTCAAGTCAAGAATACCCCCCCTTCAAACCACCAATCTTCATCTTCTTGAATGGAGGAACTTTTATATTTCTGCTCCAGTCGTAATACCTACAGCCTCATCCATTATAAAAATACATTATTACGTGAGTGCTGTCTGGAAGAGTGGTTGGAAACCGAAAAATCGACGCTAAAAAGCCAGATTCCCGGTTTCTTTCCCACTCACTGAAGAAGATTTCAGTTTTTTTTTTTTTTTTTTCTTGGAGTTAGTCAAGGCTACTGAAACCCTCGTTTTATACTATTCATAATAAATATACAATCTTTTCAGTACCTAGGTACTTGCTTTCGAGAAAATCGAAATTCGTTCTTTCTTCGGAGCTCTTTAACTATTCAACATTGGAATTGAAGAGAAGAAATCTCTAAAAACGTATGTAAATGTTTGAAATAGTTTCGAAGAGAGTCTAAGATGTAGAGCTATCCTCTGGAGTCATAAATCTTCTTACGATTCCCATACGTCTTATTGATAGCAACAAAAAAACTCGTGATTAGTGATAAGTCACTGAATTCACCTAACTTTGGAAGTTGTTCTCAAAACAAAACAAAAAGACCTGAACGGCTGCAGTTGGTCGGGCATGGGGTCGGGTGTGGGTTCGGGCATGTCTGTCACAACAAGGTCCGAGACGTACGGCTTTCGTCTCCTCTCATTTTCCTAGATTGTTTGTCGATTTTACATAGCCGTTAATGTTAAGCCGTAAATGTTAGGTAAGTTACATTCAGGGAGATCTGGGGGCACCCCATTATTTCTTTTGAATATTGGTTTCGTGCAAAATGACTTTTTCTGACAATAAATTTTTAGAGGCCTAAGAATGGGAAAACTTGACAATGATCAATGCTATCGGTAGTGAAATTGTTTGCTGTATTAGTCGTTCGGAGTCACCGTTATAAATAGTTGTTCGACGATGTCCCTTATTCGCTAAGCTAATGGCCGACGAAAACTGAAAAAGCGAGACGCTGAGGTTGGTCGGGGGACACGTTGAATAGATCTGCAAACCACCGAGGAGGGATATGCCCGTTTTATGGAGTTTCCCCGCGGAAAGGTAAAATGGGGCTCATTACTTTTGTATGTAATTCCGGGCGAGCGCTGACAACCCCTACTAACACGGGCCTCATACAAAGGTAGCTTTGTTCCACGCCCCACATCGCCCTCTGGGGGGAAGAGATCGACCTATAAAATTTGAATCCAAATGAGGTCTTCAGTAAAACGCGGTTAAATAAATGAAACGGGAACCCCGAAAACGATTGGGGTTCTCCCTCTCGGTTCGCAAATACTGCTGAAGGGTGGAACAACTTGGATCAATTACGCTTACATCTCATAAATAATTATAAACCTCGTTGGTGTATACTTACTGATGATATACTCGTACATACTAGGGAACGGATAACCTCCCCCCCCCCCCCACCCATATATTATGGATTTATTATTCATGATAAATCAATATTGTTGGCGTTTATTACTGTACGAGCAGCTGGGCATGGGCACCCCATCACTAACACATGCATAATGTGCAGCTTTTGCATCGGAATGGCTTCACAATTTCATTTTTGCAAAGGTTTGAAAATTATCTTCATAAAAATCCGTTTTAGAATGTTCTAAAACGGATTTTTATTAAGATAATTTTTGTTTTAGACCATTCTAAAACGATTCCTGAAATAACATTTTCAATATGTATCGTATCTAATGTATATAGGTAATAATACATAATATATACATATGAAAAATGTTAACCCTTAAGTTTCACATTATGACTCCTTTTTTAGTACCTACCCCAAAAAGTGTGGGCAACGAAGCCTTTTGTCATTATTGACGTTTTGAATTTGTTAAATTGTGCCTGGGGTTAGATTGTATGTGCCATCTGACCCTAAATCGACCCTTGAAATCTACCAGACCGGAAAAATCGACCCTAGGATCGATCTAAAAAATCCACACAGAAATTCAAAATCCAAAAAAATCGGAATGTCACTAACAGAACGAATGATGAGTTCGTTCGCCAACATGTTGGGAGTACCTACTCTAGGGGGCCAAATTTTGAAAATTAAGGGTTAAAAAACGTGTTTTTTTTTTTAGAGAAAACGATTCCATCTTAAACCTAATAACGTAATAATATAATATTATGGTATATTCGGAATCAGCACAAATTTTCCTGTATAGGTATTTTCCGAAAATAAGGAGGACACATAAATTATATTGAAAAAAAAAACACTTATACTACGAAAATCGAACGTTTTTTTCTAAATTACCTATGGTGGTTGCATTATTCATTTAGTCAGGAAATTTACTTTAATGGGTATCTCTAATAAATGTCCGAAATTGGGCAGTTTTCCCCTTCAGATACTGCTCCAAGAAGAGGGTATTTAATAAGTATTAATTTTCTTCAGAAACTAAACTAATCAATTTTCTTACAGCCATCATTTAGTAGGAAAGAGAGCAACAAGTATTCCTATTTTAAACTATTTTTTCTTACTCACTAACGAACGGATGTATCGTGCAAGAAGTTGAATTGTTGTCCTTCAAAATACACTTACTTTTGCATTTCAAAGTTATCTGAAAAATTGTGGTTACTTGTCTGTCGGTCTGTGGTCAATTCATTTAACCGTCAGAGCTATAGGAAGTCATGATTCGATTTTGATGATATATACAGCGATTGTGCGAGTTAGTCCCTATACGGTCCCCTATTAATTTCATCCGTCAGATCGATGGTTGAGTGCGCAAACTAGAATTTCCCGCAACTACGATTTTTTGATTCCTGATCGACCGATTTTAATTAAATTCGGACATTAGTCGGAGGCTGACTCCAAGACGATTACCTATGAATTTCATGAAAATTGGATAAGTAATAGCTACTGCGCATGCGCAAACTTGAATTGGTCGCCATAGGCATAACTCCGGAACTATTCCACCAATGTCGGTTAAATGTTTTCTATACATTCACGTTTTAAAGGTGATGGAGCTATACTGCCCGCCCACTTGGTTTTTGAAACGTACCCAGTAAAATAACACCTGAGATCTTTCGATTGAAAATTTAAACATTTGAAATTCACAATGTGGTTACCTATAAGTTGTAATTGATGCAAGATAAGAAAAAGGTTTGACTAACATGTATCATGTGACAACATAGATACCTAAATAAATGAATGAAAATATTATTTATTATCCCTAATTCACAGGTGAATTCTCTATATTAGTCATGAATGACTGTTATGAGATGAGTCACATGATACTAGAAATACTCCAACATAATAACTACCTATATAATTATGTTGTATGTAATCGCATTCATCCACAGAATTCAAGTTAGCTTCCGGTTAAATAGATGGAAATCCGAATGGATCCCAAAGAAATTAACATCTGTTTTGAGGTGTACTCTCACCAACTCCCCTTCTCTTTGAGAGAGATCTTATGAAAGGGAATCCAGTTAGAGTAATCCGCTTTTAGTGGCGAGGATTAATCAAGGCAAATGAATAAGTCTGAGAAGGGAAGCGAAGCCGAAAAAGAGAAAGAAGAAGTAGGTATAGCTCGGGACCGAGTAAAAGGAGAAGAAGAAGAAGAAGAAGAAGAAGGGGAAAAGTGAAGGAGACGAAGGTAAGGCGGAGGTTTCTGACTTCACAAGGAATACTGTTTAGGTAAAGTTTTTAGATGGTAGGGAAGCGAAGCGGCTCTTCCTTCTTGGAGTCGGAAAAGGTTGAATTAGTCTCGGGGGCTACTTTTAATTACGGGGTTGTTCCTCCAATCTTTCTCCCCCTTTATCCGCATTTAATGGTCTGATTCATTGTGTTTCGCAACCAAAACCGAAACACGCGAAATTGACCTAAACCCCATTAATTTGAATCGAACAATTTTTCACGAAAATTAGCTTTTGGTTTAAATCAGTGTTTTTAACATGTTAGACAGGGACGTAGGGTGAAGGGGATCGCAGGTGTCGCCAATAACCCCCCCCCCCCCTTTTTTTTAATCAAAAACTCAATTTTGAGAGCCTTGAGGTAAAGAGAGATAGAGAGGAAGCATTGCAAGTTAAGCTCGAAATGAATCGCCAACCGCAAAACAATAAAAGTTTAGAATCAACTCCATGAAACTGTCTACCAACTCCGTTATTTTGATGTCTCTATCCCATGGAAGACGGCTTTGAGTATAGAAATCTATCTATACTCAAAGGAAGAAGGCCCCTTACTTCCATACCCCAGTCACCACCATGCTCAATTCTAATTGCTGCCGCTCCATGTTCCATGCATGCCAGAGGGGCGGCGATCCTCCACTTTCTTTGTGTGTGTGTGTCATCCTTGCAGTCTTCACCACTCACACCAATACACAATCATAGTGACAGACTGTGAAAGGGTACCGCATATTTGTAGCGCTTCCCCAGCGAATTTTTGTGGCTAGGTAAATAAAAGTGGCGACACAAGGGTAGGGGTGATTTTTTTACAAGTCTGTTTAGGTAACTTTTTTCAGGGAGAAAGTAGGTTAGAATGATTTCAGTTAGGTAGGTTAAATTAATTTCCTCGATTCTTGATCCCACGTTTCACCTCCCTGTGTATTGCGTACCTACATTACCTATTTTTACATTTTTTTACGTTTTTTTAAAAAATGGACCATATTTAGTTAAACAACTGCTTGGTGCGCGTGACTTGCCAAGAATAAATTGAAAGATGTGCGGTCAACTTAGAAGCTTCCCTTCAAAAATTACTTTGTGAGAGATGAGGTAGGTATGTACTTGAGGCATTTTGTTGATGATACATATTAGATTTAGATTCGTATGATAGATGTGTGGTTGTCCGGAAGCCGATAAAAAAAATTATTTATTTCGATTCCCATGAGTGCATTTTAATTTTTCGATGTTTTCATGTCTTCGCTCTGGCCACGGATACTTTCTATTGACAACCAATACTTTTCTAGGGAAGTGTAACTCCCCCATTTCCCACCAAACGAAAATCGTTAACCACTCGTTGGAAAGCTCGGAAATTATTACACATCAGACTATATCTCATATTGCCAATTTCCCTCTCCTTCCACATTCTTTGCAAACGTGAATTTCCTGAAACCCAGGTATCTCAGTTCCTAATTGACCCCTTTCGCTCTAATTTGGATTGTAGTTGCTAGTTGGTGGGTAACTCTGAAAAAATCACCCATAAATTTCGTCACGACTGGATCAGTAGGTAATAGATACTGAGCAAGCGCAAACTTGAAATATGCTGTCATGGGCGTAGCTCTGGTCAACCGATTTCGGTGAAATTTCCAAATACCACGCCGGGTTACGCCCTAGAGGGCCCCTTATGAATCTCATCTCACTAGTACCGTGTGCGCATGCTCAAACGTGACTTTCCTGAAACTACGATTTCTCAGTTCCTAATTGACCTATTTCGCTCAAATTCGGAGGCTACTTTGAGTTTAACAATTACCTTCGAATTTCGACAAGATTTTATCGGCAATACCCACTGCGCATGCAGACGTTTTTAATTTTAGCCCGTATGGCTTAAGTAGAATACAATAGAAAAGTGTCAGTGAATCTGTAGGTTTTCGAGTCGCTGAATCCGGAAAGGCTCATATTTCCGAGTCATAAGCAAGTACACCTATGTTTGATGATTTGAAACTGTAAAATTTCAACTTCGAAAAAGTATGCTATACATATATGTATTCCCTCTTGTAACCTTCATACTTGATGTTTTTCGGGGTTGCTAAAGCCAAATATCAACTCCGATTGTGACTACCTATCTTTGTTTCTGGAAAAGGGTTGAAACAATTGGAAATAAAATGAAAATTTCAACAACAAAAAATGTGTCTACATCTATTTTTAGTCTCGGAAAAACAAAAGCGTTGAAGGAACATCGGATTTCATGTGTTTGATGTCTAACATAATTCCCTATTTTCAACATTTATCTATTCATTCATGCATTTATTATTATTATTATTGACGAAATTCTATTTCACGTTTTTGTGAGTATGGAAATAAAGCAGTCACTAGTACTAAGAAGGCTCGGGCAGGGGCCCAGGGGGGTGCACCCGGTAAACCAACTTATAGGGGCCCCACAGATGTTTATAAATATAAGCAACTAAAAATAATCCTGCCAGAAACTCCTTCAATCTTTAATGGAAAGAAAATTACGTCATATTCAAATACTTCCTACGCTCATTTTCCCTTATCTTCAACACAGAAAAGAGAGAAGTTAAAATGATAAGCAGCATTTTTAACATTGAAAAGATTGAAACAAGAGTTTTTTTTTTCAATTTGAAAAAATCGAGATTTCTGA
>JAEMON010000002.1:37731853-37741994 GCA_030264115.1 Lygus lineolaris | reverse complement strand
TATCTGGAGATTTAACTAGAGAATTGATAAACCTGCCCTAATTACTTTGAAAATTTCAGAGATTGTACGGGATAACCCCTAGACGATCCCCTATCATTTGCATAGCAATTGGACCACTAGTATCGTGTGTGCTGGTAAAACGTGAATTTCCTGAAACCACGATATCTCAGTTCCTAATGGATCGATTTCAGTAGCTACTGCGAAAGAGCAAACTTTAAATTTGTTGTCATAGGGATAACTCCGGAACTAGTTCTACCAGTGTCGCTGAAATATTCAATATGTACGTTTTATTCTACTATAATAAGTCCATGTTACAAGAGTGGAGAAGCTATACTGCCCAACCAACTTGGCAGACGTTTTAAAATTTAAAAATCAGGGGTTTTGGCCACCCCTTGAGCCATTGTGGTGTCACCCTGGTATACGTGACTCACAAAGGCTAAACGTACCCAAGGTTGGGAAACACGATTTTACAGCATAAGTCGTCCAGCCGCACATCCGGACACACACAAAGTCCTTCACTCACCCTCCCCTCAAAGTGATGCAACATACGACGCACGGGTTTACTGCGTATGGGCTTTACTGCATCCTTGAAACCGTCGAGCGAAAAGGTCCGCAAATTTCACTATTTCGCCCGTTTTCATCCCGTGTAAAATACGCACGGCGAAGGGGCGCAAGGATTACGAGGATTACCCGCTAAGCCCAGCGCCCGTCACCAGTGCAGGGGAATCACTAGCGTTTTAATTAAGTGCTTCCCTCAGACCTCTCAGGCTCTTCTTTTACGACGTGTGGAGTTTAGTGAAAACAAAAGAGCCCCCCCATAATCAGCTGTTACAGTAACGGCCTCATCAACTTGAAACCCCGAATAAAATCCTTTGAAGAGTCTCATCCAGTTGAAACTTCGCATTATGGCATTTCCGAGTCGAATTACTTTTTAACTATTTTCCAAGTCAAATTCAGAATTTCTCAAATCAATTTTGGAAAATTATCGAAGAAAAAAGTTCCATTTATGCAACATGAGTTGATGAGCGAATTTTAAAGAATAATTGTAACCGATTCGGTGGGTGATTCTTACAGGAAATTTCACGCTGATTCCAAATATTACCATTACGTTCCTATGTTTACGTTGTAATTCAAACCAAAAACCTCGAAAACAAGTTTTTAGCGATTCTTGACTCTGAATTTTCAAAATTTGACCCCTTGGAGTACTCCACAAATTCTGGCCAACGAACTCATCCTTTCTTTTGTAAATTATCGACATTTTGAAATTCTTTTGGATTTTTTAAAATCTCGATTCCAGGGCCAGATATCGTCTGGAGTATAAATACATCTTTATATGAAGACCACCCCCTTAACTTCCTTAATAAATGAGTATGAGGAAAATTCCAAATGATAACCCCCTTATTTTTTTCTGCAGATCTCAAATAAGACATTTTTGCGCACGTGCTCATGCGCAAAACGTGAGCAGTACTAACTTTGTTATTTGAAATGGTAACCTCCATTTTTTATTGCAGATGTGGATTCTGCGCAAAATTTCATGAACGTTTGACACTTTGATATTAGTTTTTTTATTTGATTTGATTAAACCGAGATTACAGCCTAAAACATGTTTTAATCAAGTCAAATAAAAAATCTGATATCACCACGGGATTCAACGCCGAAAAATAATGAAATTTCATGTGCCACACTCTGGGTTCCCAAAAATCAGATTTATGCGCAATTTCGCGGTTGAGCGATTTTCATCGCTTACCGGTAGGGTTGCGCGCCTTTAAGAAAATCAATTGAGGTGTCACGTGTTTACGAAATTTGGCGTAGAATCCGAATCTGCAATACAAAATGGGGGTTCTCATTCCAAATAACGAAGTTAGTCAGCACTGCGCACGTTTTGCGCATGTCCACGTGCGCAAAAATGTCTTATTTGAGATCTACAGAGAAAAATAAGGGGGTTGGTCTTCGTTATCTGGGACACCTTGTATATATATTATGGTGCAAGCTATTTTGAGAAAGGTGGAATTTTGATGATGATGACCTCCACCCGAAATTTGGTTTAAAATGTCAAAAAAATGACCTCAGATTTTTTGCATAACAAAAACCTACGCCGGTAGCTCGATTTTGGTTTTAGAAATACGCTTTTTTTGCCAATATCAGACTTTTGAATATAACTTTTACCAACTTCTTAAAATTGTAAAACTCCGTATACTTACGTTTTTGGGGTCGCTGAACTCGAATATGCAGTCAAAACAAGTCGACAGCAACAACTCTTGACAGTTTGGAATCTCAAAAGCGTCAAAATCATTTCAAAAAATTACAATTTTTAAAAATGCATTGTAAAATTAAGAAAATTCGTATTCTTATGTTTTTTGAGTCGCTGAACTCGAACTTGCTGTCAAAAAGTCAATTTTGAGAAATTGTCATTTATAGACATGATTTTGAAGATTTTGAGAATCCAAACTATCAAAAGTTGTTGCTGTCGACTTGTTTTGACTGCATATTCGAGTTCAGCGACCCCAAAAACGTAAGAATACGAAGTTTCAAAATTTTTACAAAGAATTGTATAAAAGTTATATTCAAAGTCTGATATTGGCAAGAAAAAAAAAAGTATTTCGAAAACCAAAATCGAGCTACCGGCGTAGGTTTTTGTTATGCGAAAAATCTGAATAAATTCAGGGGTCATTTTTTTACATTTTGAACCAAATTTCGGGTGGAGGTCATCAAAATTCCGGGCACCCTAATAAATATTTATATATTTATAATCAAATCAGCTCAGTGAATAAATAACCCACTAACCCCAAATTCTGAATTTGACTGGGAGAAATTCTTCATTTCATTGAAATTCAAATATTTTCCAATCAAATACGGTGTTTCTCAATCAAATAGAAACCCTCATGACGTAAACAGCTTAAATTTTAATTATTGTTTAAACCGAATTTGACAACATTTGACCCTTTAATAGTTTCGTAACAACGGTTAGTTGATCGTTGTAATAAAATTTAAAATGGAGCAGGCAGCGAGTGGGTTTCTTCAGGTTTTGTGAAGAAAGCATTAAGTAAGGTTGGATCTTATAATAAGGAGCAAAATCTGCTAGGTATCTTACAAAAGCATCATCTCTCCAATATCTTACAGAAGCATAATCTTACGCCAATTGTAAGCATATAGCAGCTTGTTGCTTCTTAAACGATAAGATAGCACAAAATCACATTCCTGCGAATGGCGTGAATTCTAGAGGAATTTTAATTAAAATCACTTCGTAGACAAACGTTTCGCAGGATTTCACGTCTTTCGGTATGAAAACCTTGTTTTGACCAGAAAGTAAGGTAGCACAAAAACACAAACTATTGCTTCCGAGTCTGCAGGGCAGCGGAAGCTTTGTCTTCAATTTCGAAAAGAAAAACATTTTTGTGCTCCAAAATCAAAAGTTCAACTTGCATTTTGCGTATCAGGGCCTCCTGAACAAATTTGGTTTCGTGTCTGTCTGTCTGTCCACATTTCCTTGCGACAGCCATAACTTCCTCAATTTTGATCCGATCTCAATCAAATTTTCAGGGATTGTGCGGGTTAGCCCCATGATGGTTCCCTATGCATTTCATCCCCGTCGGACTGTGGGTAGCGTGAACGCATGCGCAAACGTGAATTTCCTGAGACCCCGATATCTCAGTTCCTAATTGACATATTTCGCTCAAATTTGGAGGATAGTTGATGGCTGACATAAGACATTCATACTGAAGTAACATGGCTGAATTAAGACATTCATCTATTAACTTCGTAACGATTGGATCAGTAAAAGCCACTGCGTAAGTGCAAACTTAAAATCTGTTGTTATAGACGTGGCTACGGGACAATTAGACCAATTTCAGTGAAATTTTCAGAGATTAATCGAGTCAAACCCTAAAGAGTCCCCTATGAATTTCATAGCCATCGGACCACTCATAGCGTTTGCGCATGCGCAAACGTGAATTTCCCGAAACTTCGATTTCTCAGTTCGTAATGGACCGATTTCGCTCAAATTCGGTGTGTAGTTGAGGGCTACCATCACCCACTAATTTCGACGCTATCGCATCAGTAATAAGTACTGCGCATGCGCAATTTTTAAATGTGTTTCATGGCCATAACTCTGGAACTACTCGACTAATTGCGGTGAAATTTTCAGAGATTGTACGGGGTAGCCCCTAGATAGTGCCCTATTAATTGGATAGCCATCGGACCATTAGTAGCGTGTGCGCATGCGCAAACGTGAATTTCCTGGAACTACGATATCTCAGTTCGTAATGGAACGATTTCGCTCAAACTCGGAGGGTAGTTGGGGGCTGACGCAAGATCCATAAATTGCATCATGGTTGGATCAGTAATATCTACTGCGCGAACGCAAACTTAGAGAAACGCCGTTTTTTCCGCCGAATTTTAGCGGTTGCGTGAGGTTAAATGGCGGGTTTACATTTTTTTTGCCCACGTGCTTTGTATTGTCCAAAAATAAAGATATTTTAATTTTTTGTTGCCCTGCATTCTGTCGTCATGAGCATGGCGAACCGGTCATTTCTAGTTTTCTAAAAATTTGATGGTGACATATTGTGAAGGCCTCGAGGAAGCTTCTGTGCCATGTCCTTGGCAGTGTATTTTCATTTGTGGTTAACTATGTTCGTTAACATAAACGTTGCAAATTACACATCAAATCTTGTTGTGGAAAAAATAATATCAATATTTCAAAAAATAATAGCAATAAGGAATTATCATGCATTTTTTAAAATTTTTCTTCCGAAAGAGACTCAAAGGAAACAATAATGAAGACGTAAGGCAAAAATAGTGTATCTGTAATTTTAGAAAATCGATTGAAATATTTATTATTGTAATTTGGCGGGAATGAAACGTTGAAAAGGTTGTCATCTGTCATTGGCCAATTCCATCCAAGATGCCAACCGAACAAAACAAAACACAAAGCCCATCACCGTTTGGGCTCCTCATTAGTGAGAATAGAATTTTCATAATTGATAAATCGATTGAATTAATTAATTATTTATATTATTCCTATTTTCACTGCTCTCAATGCGATCTCAGCGCATTCTTTTTCGGTTCAGTTCTTTCGGTGTGACGTAGGAAAGGGTTTCTCGAGAGCCTTCGGAATTCCGCCTGTCGTTCAAACAGCTGAGATTTTATTCCGATAAACGATTTTTTTCTTTGTAATGGCAGTGTTTTTTATTCCAAAAATCAAATCAAATCAATACAAAGGCAGGAAAAATGTGACTTTCTCATACACGATAATCCCCCCATTCTTGGTATTTGCAATCTCCATTAAAATTCATTTTTTTCCTGATAGAATTTAGTTTTTCCTCAATCGAATCGAAAGCAGGTGTACTCTCGAAAGGGCTGATTACCTCCTTGAATTTGATTGGGGAAACAATAAAATTTTGACTGGGGAAATAACAAGATTTGGTTGGAAAAACACTAAATTTGATTGGGAATTACTATTTTCATTCGATTGGATAGGAATCGAGAATGATAAAAATGATGATTTTAGCGAATTTCCAAAGAAAACGAAGCTATTGGCTTCAAAATTTCTGGTGTGCAAAGTTTTGAAAACTTTCTCCACGGAAATCCGTTTCAGACTTTTCTAAAACTATTCCTGTAGTTTAATACTTTCCATAGGTACCTACTTATATACCTATATATTACCTATACCTATTACCTTATTACACCTATTTATTTATTATTAAATTAAGTTTTTTATTTATTTATAGTCAAATGGAAATTAAATTTATAGTCAAATTTAGTTTTTTCCCATCAAATTTTATAGATTTTTCCCAGTCAAATTTGATTTTTTTCCTAATCAAATTCAAGGTAACTCCTATCATAAGGGCTGCCGAACACTTTGAATTTAATTGGGAAAAAACCCAATTTGATCCGGAAAACAGTAAATTTGGTCGGAAAAAAAGTCAAATTTTACTTGGAAAAAACTAGATTTGGTTGGGAAAAACTAAATTTGACAGGGAAATACTATGTCACTCCAGACAAAATCTGACCACGAGATCGATCTAAAAAATTTAACAAAATTTCAAAATGTCAATATATCAACAGAAAGGATGAGCAAGATGATCAGGATTTTCAGAGTACTCTAAGGGGTCATATTTCGAAAAATTTAGGATCGAAAATCGCTGTAACCGTATTTTTAGAGGGTTTTGGTGTAAATTACCATCTTAAAAATAGAATAATTAGGGCATATTCGGAATCAGAACAAAATGTCTTATAAGAATCACCCAACAAATCGGTTTAAATGAGTCTTTGAAAATTCGCTCATCAACTCATGCTGCAAGACTGGAACTTCAATACCATGGGAGCCGACGAGATGTTGAAGGACGGTGGGAGGCGGAAGATGGAAAGCAGGAGACGGAAAGCGGTAGATGGAAAGCAGGAGATGCTTACTCGGAGTGACGACGATGTTTCGTGAAACGGGAAAAACAGCGACCGGCCGAACTTCACCCGACGGACGACCGAGGAGCACTGGGGGGTGCAGACACGACGACGCCGCTTGGAGGCGGCGATGCACCCCCGCGCACCCCGCGGCGCCGCCTCCTCGGACAACCCTCGACGCATCCGCTGATGAGTCCGAATCCACCTCCCCGCCCTCCCTCCCTCACCAACAACAACACTCTTCTCTGACTACTTGTCGACGAGAGACGTCACTTCTCTGACACTCGCGCTGACAGGCGCGGAGAACACACTGCACGTCGGTGATGAACTTCAAGAAAATTACTCTCAAATTTAGCGGTTTCCCAACCAAATTTGATTTTTCTCAGTTAAATTTAGTGATTAATCCCAGTCAGATTTAGTGTTTTACCAACCAAATTTGTTTTTATCTCAGTCAAATTCAGTGTTTTCTCTAGAAAAAAAAAGTTTCACTTAGTCAAATTCAGTGTTTTTGGTTTTCTCTTATGCACTTTAGCATTCAACCAACCGAATCTTGTTTCATCTCAGTAAAATTTAATGTTTTCGGTTTTCTCTTATACAAATTTAGTGTTTTACCAACCAAATCTTGTTTTATCTCAGTCAAATTCAGTGGTTTTCCAACAAAATTTGATTTTTCTCAGTCAAATTTTGTAATTAATCTCAGTCACATTGAGTGTTTTACCAACCGAATCTTGTTTTATCTCGGTCTAATTTACTGTTTTACCAATCAAATTTGTTTTTATTTTTTTCAAATTCAGTGTTTTCTCGGGGGAAAATATTTCACTTAGTTGAATACAGTGTTTATGCTTTTCTCTTATACAAATTTAGTGTTTTACCAACCAAATCTTGTTTTATCTCAGCCAAATTAAGTGTTTTACCAACCGAATTTTGTTTTATCTCAGTCAAATTAAGTATTTCACCAACCGAATCTTGTTTTATCTCAGAAAATTTAGCATTTTAACAACCAAATTTGGATTTATCTCAGCCAAATTCAGTGTTTTACCGACCATATTTCGATTTATCTCAGATAAATTCAGTCTTTTACCAATCAAATTTCGATTCATCTCAGTGAAATTCAGTGTATTACCGACCATAGTTGGATTTATCTCAAATAAATTTAGTGTTTTACCAAGCAAATTACAATTTATCTCAAATAAATTTAGTGTACTACCAACCACATTTGGTTGTATCTCAGCCAAATTCAGTGTTTAACCGACCATATTTGGATTTATGTCCGTCAAATTCAGTGTTTTACCAACCAAATTTGGATTAATCTCAGATAAATTTAGTGTTTGACCAACTAAATTTGGTTATTTTTTCGCATCGACAGTCGGTTAAAAAAGAAAAAAAATCGACGGTTTGCTTCGGTGTTCGATATTTCACCATCGATGGTCTATGTACGTGAATAATAGCTACTGCGCATACGCAAACTTGAAATTTGTTGTCTAGCATAACTCCCAAACTTTTGGAAAATTTCCCTGATATTTCCACTACCTGATTCGTTATAAACGTGAGAACTCTTCACTGCCCACCAAACTTGTCAGACTTTTTTTCTTTTCCCTTATTTACTTAGCTATATTTTGTATCTCCGCAGAGTACAAAAGCTGAAAGAAGCTAATCCCTGAGCAGCTTTATTTTCACCCCTCGATGAAGCTCGATTTACTTATGGGAGAGCACATATCAAATCGGAGAATCAACCACAGGCCACTGCCACAACGAGGGGCCTTAATTGTAACAATATTGTTGTTTGTGTTCTGCTGCCAGCCTCCCCGACATCATCCCGCACTGTTATGACGATTTGAACGGGAAAGGATTGCTAAGCATTGGAATTATTACATCAGATAGGGGGTTTAGTCTAGAGAAAACACACGAAGTTGCTCTTGATTGAGAGGGCACCGTTGAGAAAAAGCGATCACAAAAATCGAAGAAGATAATATTTTGGTATATTATGTTCAATAATGAACCTTTGAAATCGAGCGCAAAACAATTTTGTTAACCGCTATTAAAAAAATTAAATTTTATGTTTTACTTTTGAAGATAGGTAACTACGCAGGATCCAAAAATCGAATTGAAAAAAATCAGTCCTCCGTACAGTGGTCAGAAATGAACATTTTCCGGCAAAAACTAAGTTCAACTCCTATGATAGGAAATTTTTACGGTGATTCCGAATGTACCACATGTTCCTTTACCTAAAATACTAATTAGCACCTCCAACATAAAAAAACCTCGAAATCCCAAGTTGTTTACCATTGGAACCGCCCAAAATTATTTTTGTATAAAATAAAAGTTGAAGAGTTGAGAGTTGAAAAGCGTCGAGTCGAATGAGACCAACACCAGCCCGCCAACGTAGGTAGTAGCCATAATTTGATGATTTTTCAAAGTTTCCCGTTTTCTTGACTTTTTCCGAGTACACTATTAAAAAAGTCGAGAAACGGAAAACTTTGAAAAATTACCAAAAATCATGATTAGTATGTTGGTGAGCTCGCGTTTGTCTCATTCAAAGCAGGATTCCCAGGTCTTCAACTTTTCCTTCATACAAAAATAATTTTGGCCGGTTCCAACGGTTAAAAATGTGCATTTTCAAGGTTTTTATTTGTTTTCGCAGTAGGTAAATAAATTTATATATTTAAAAAATATATATTTTCCTGTTTAGGTACCTATATGGAAACATCGCGGCACTTGGCTTAGTTACCACGGACCGAAATGAATTAAATTTCGTACACCGGCCCCATTATTTGTGGTCTAGTTGTGCCACCAAGCTTTTCGTTACCGTCAGTCTTCTCTAAGGGGTGGAAAATAAGGGATGCAATTTTCAAGACGCCCCAGCTCGAAAACGTGAGAAGGTCTGTTTTTTCCATCGATTTTAAATCATTTCAATTTTTGGAATCGATCGCGACCACGCGAAGCACTGTAGGACCAACGCTCCAACAAGGAGCGAACGGAAACAAAAGCAGAAACACGAGCCTGAATTGCAAATCTTTCCAAGAAGGCCGAATCCCCGTTCAAAAGGGGTCTTCACTGTGTTAACGAGTTAAATGTGTTTAACTTGTGAAACGTGGAGAAAATCGGTCGCAAACGTGTTATCAAAGTGCGTTATCAAATGGGTTAAGTTAACTGAGTCCGAGGTGTGGTAAACGTCGAAAACAACCGTTATCTGTGTTATCAGGTTTCTTACGAAGAATCAAAATGGTGGCATACGCCCAGCTGTTTTCTTGAAATACGCCGAGTTTGACGTTAAGTTGTTTTTTAGTAGTTTGAAGTGTTTTAAAGTTTTCATTTCGTTGTGACCCGTTTGACGGATGGAAGTGGAGTCAGGAGGAAGGTCATCAACCCTCGTTCCAATTGGACGAGGGTGGGAAACAGACCAATTCGTCCAGTTGGTACTCCAGTTGAAGGATAGATTTGAGGTAAGTTTTCACCCGTTGATTCGTGATAACACGTTAGCAATGGCGTTGGGGTGCCTCATGATTTTTCTGAGGACGAAGTTAACAACTTAGCACGTTTAACTGGACAAGCTCAACCGTGAATACCCCTAATGAACAGCAGATTAATATGGTGCCTACTTAAGTACCTACTTATTTTCGTTTTTACCGAATCGAATTTATCGTTTATTTTTATAAGCTCCCTTACACAGCCGGTTTCACCAAAAAAATCCATGGTTTAAAACGTTCCATTCATGCAGCTTAAGTTGATGAGCGAATTTTCAAAG